>CAVLYW010000098.1:0-10097 GCA_963675345.1 Trididemnum clinides
AGACCGGGCGGACGGTGACCAGCGTAACAATCTCTTGGACCGAGAAGGAACCGAACCAGAAGCGCGAGACCAAGCGCGAACTGGATGCAGCGAGCACCGGCCGCAAGGCCCGGCGCGATGGCACTGCTGAAACGGTGGTGATCGAGTTCCCCGCCGATGGCTCGATCAGCTATTGCCCGTGGGGCGACCTCGTCCGCGAACACGCTCCGAAGCCTACCCCGGATGTTGAAATGGTCGCCTCAGCCTTCCGCAAATGGTGCCGGGCCAAACCCATCCCATTCGATGCCGCCAGCATCGAACAAACCTTCGTCAGCTTCTGCCAGACTTACCGCCACTCGGATTGACTGTTGCGCGGGGTTTTTTTGGCGCTGCGGATAGACCGGGATCCCGGTTTTTGAACCGAGTTGCATCGCAACTCGTAAGTGCGCCCTTGCAGGTATCGGAACCATCGTTACCACATTCGGGTGGCCGCCGATCGGCCATCGGCCATTCCTGAACCTCGACTGTTCGTCGTATGGTGAAACTGGCAGACGAAGCGCAACATGCCGAGATCGGGTATAATAGGTTTGGTTGGGGGGGATCGATTGGGCACGCTTCGACGATTGACTTGGCTGACGCTGCTTCTGGCCGTTTCGGGCAAACCAGCCTTGGCCGATCTGTCCTATCTCGAAAAAACGGTTGACGGGTTTCGGTATCTGGTCGTTGATGGCAGTTTCGAGAAATCCGATGACGTCGGGGAATTTCGTGCGGCTGTCATCCGGCACAATCCGCAGGCGCTGACCTTCAGCAGCCGTGGCGGTATGATCCTCAAGGCTCTAGAGCTGGGCCGGGAAATCCGCAGTTTCGACCTCGCGACGTTTCAGGAGCGCGATAATTCGTGCATGTCTGCCTGTGCCTATGCGTTCATGGGGGGATCAATCAGATTTGCCGAACCCGGATCCATCGGGGTTCACAAGGTATGGTTTGCGAAAGCAATCCCCGAATCCAAGGTGGCTGTGTCGACCGTGCAGGAAATCACCGCGAAACTCATCGAATATATGGGGGAGATGGGCGTGGACACCGGTCTCCTGAGCTTGGCCCTGCAGATCGAATCAGATGACATTCGATTTCTGACCCGCGAAGAGATGCTAACCTACAATGTGACCACCGGCAGGGTGCCAACATCAGAACAGATGCCGGTTCTGCCGAAGATCGAGTTGGTCAGGCCGCCGCCGGCATCGAAGCCGCCGGCTCCGATGGCTCAACGGGGCTTCCTGCGCCGTCCACCAGTGTCGCGAAAGCGGACGCGCAAACTGGCAACGCGGGCAAAAAACCCGCCTGTGCCCACGCCACGGCCCGAAGCCCCCCTCCCTCATAAACTTCCCGTCCTCAGGTTTGTTCCGAGGGGCGAGAAGATGATCCTCTATGAGGAACTGACGGCCAGCAGGACAACCGCGGACGATGGACGAGTCGTATGGAACATCGTGCGCGAATCACCCGGCGATGACCTGCCGCCGGAACCGGCTATCCAGGCGAATATCGAGGTCCCCAGCAAGGGTCTCAGCGCCATCATGACCATCAAGCGCAATGCCGACGGCTCGCTGCCGGCCAGTCACATCATCGAAATTATCTTCGTGCTGGGAGAATCGTTCGACGGCAACGGCATCCGGTCCATCCAGAACTTCGCCATGAAGCAGACGGAAGAGGATACCGGAGACCGGCTGACCGCGGTGCCTGCCAAGATTACCGACAGTTTCTTCATGATCGCGCTGAACGATTTTTCCGAAGCGGTGGAACTCAATCTGAGCCTGATGCGCGACCGCAACTGGATCGACCTGGCAGTCGCCTATGGCAACGGACGCAGGGCTCTGTTCACGATGGAAAAGGGAACGACCGGTGCCGAGGTGTTTGATCAGGTGATCCGCGCCTGGGGCTGGGAAGCGGCGGCGTCGCCGAAAACGCGCTTCAGCGGACCGGGTGTCTGGAAGCAGACGCCATCCGGCAGCTGGTACAAGGCCTTCCAATAACGGGGCTGGAAGCCGTTCGGGGCGCGTCGAGGGCCTGCCGGGTACCCTACCCCCCCCCCCCCGGAAACCGCTCATCGCGCTCTACGGCGCTCACCGTCAGCAGGAAACACCGATCTGGGACGCGTCGAGGGCCGCCGGGTACCCTACCCCCCGGAAACCGCTCATCGCGCTCTACGGCGCTCACCGTCAGCAGGAAACACCGATCTGGGACGCGTCGAGGGCCGCCGGGTACCCTACCCCCCGGAAATCGCTCATCGCGCTCTACGGCGCTCACCGTCAGCAGGAAACACCGATCTGGGACGCGTCGAGGGCCGCCGGGTACCCTACCCCCCGGAAATCGCTCATCGCGCTCTACGGCGCTCACCGTCAGCAGGAAACACCGATCTGGGACGCGTCGAGGGCCGCCGGGTACCCTACCCCCCGGAAATCGCTCATCGCGCTCTACGGCGCTCACCGTCAGCAGGAAACACCGATCTGGGACGCGTCGAGGGCCGCCGGGTACCCTACCCCCCCCGGTAACCGCTCATCGCGCTCTACGGCGCTCAGGAATACCGCTGGAAGCCGCTCTGGGCGCGTCGAGGGCCTGCCGGGTACCCTACCCCTCGGAAACCGCTCATCGCGCTCTACGCTGGCCCCCAGTCGCCGCATAGCGCCGTTCTGGTGGCGGTCGGCGGGTGCCTCGATCTGCCGCCAGATCGCGGGCGGGTTTCGAGGTGACTACAGGCAGCGAAAAATTTGCAAAAATTTTTCGCTGCGCAAAATGCCGGTTATGCCTTTGCCCCCAAGGGCCGCCGATCTCCGCCATGACCTCGATACCGAAGCGGACGAAACGCGCCCGGCTGATCGATCAGCCGCTTGCCTTCCGGCTCGCCCTGTCTACAGTCAACAAGCCCGCGTTTTCCTTTCGCTGCGCCGGTCGGGCGCGTGGGACAAGCCTCCGATCGTGATTGCAGAAATCGCGGCGGGGCGGGCTAAAACATATCGGCGCGCCTGTGACGCTGACAGCGGAAAATTATAGTGAAAAATATTTGGCAAACTTTATTTGCTTCTATTTTTTGCTGCATTCTGCACGCTTCTTTATATTTTTTATGCAACAAAATACTTCCGTATATTTTCAATATATATGGAATTATATTTGTTCCGGGGTACATGGAATACGGCGCAACGCCAGCGCAGTTGATACTTCAGGCTCTCCTAATAGCAGGGCTTGCCGCAGGTTGTGCATTCATTGCAACATTTAAGCTTTTCCCTAAAGCGCATGCAAAAATAGTAGTTTGCGTATTTATGGTATTCACAACCACTTGGATAGGGGTGTTAGTATACGTGGGCTTGCACTACGACGAAGCGCTTCTGTCTATCGTAGCGGTTTGTTTGATCTGGCTGCCCTCAGCGATTATGGCCTATTTGTACTGGGAATAAACTGTAGCGGTTTACAAACCGACGTTAGGCAGTGGAACCCCTTGGATTTGTAGCCTCGGTCGCCATCGCGTTCGCTTCCCGGTTTCCGTCCGGCCTGGACGCGATGGCCCGGTATTATCCCTGCGCCGAACAGGGTCCTATTCGGCAGGCATGTCGATCAGATCAAGCCGCCGCTCGATACGTTCGACGCGATTTGATAGGTCGAGGACTGTGGCGTCTTGGTTCGATGAAGACGTCACCAAGGCACCGATATGCGTCTTCACAGCGACCAGTTCGGTCTTGATCTGTGCCACATCAGACTTTACCGCACTCATATCCGATTGCAGTCGTTTCATATGCTCAAGGAGCAATTCGTTCGTTACATTGTCAGTCACAAAAGCGCCCTTTTTAGCCAACTAGATTTTTGTTACATCGAGCCAGATTGCAAACCGAAGCGCAAGAACGGGTCGATTCCGGTACGGGGCGAAATGACACCCTAAGGATTTTTCCGATGGCATTTCATGAAGGCGACAAGGCCGTCGGCTGATCGATCTGCCGCTTGCCTTCCGGCTCGACCTGGCTACGGTCAAGAACCGCCCTCCGTCAGGCATGGGGAAGGGCGGCGGCTCTGGTACTACGGATCGCCGGGGCTTTGCCGGGAGAATGGATGATCTTGCGTTCTCCCGGCTTCCTGCCCTGTGCTCTGGCCTATCTTCCATCCAGCCGGGAACGTCCCCAGTTCCGCAATCTCTCGATTTGAGCACTGGCTATCTGCTCGATCCTCTTCCCGAGCCGTATGGGGGTAGGCGCGTGAGCGCCGTAGGGGGCTTGCCCCCTGACTGGGGAAGGAGCCGCTAGGCGACTGACCGGGATGGGTTGTCCGCCGATCAGGCGGACGCCGCCTAGGCCGTAGCGAAGCGAAGGCCGTAAGGGGTAATTCAAGCCAAAATTTAGCTTCTTTAGCTTGGTCGCCCCTTCTTGTTCATAAGTTCTATAAGTTCATGGCCGAATTTTTCCCGGTTTTCTGGGGGTTACAGCGTTTATAAGTAGGAAATGGGGACGCATAGGTAGGAAATGGGGACGCATAGGTAGGAAATGGGGACGCAATCTCATATTGAATGGTAGATTTATTATGTTTATAAAATCTACATGAACAGCACCACTCAAATTGCCCAAGACCGCGCCTTTGATTCATCCAAATCCGTGTTGCCCACAGAGGTGGCGCGGGGCGTCTACATCGAAAACCCTCCATCAGCGGAAGCACTCAAACTGATGC
This sequence comes from Trididemnum clinides, assembly GCA_963675345.1. NCBI lineage: Eukaryota > Metazoa > Chordata > Ascidiacea > Aplousobranchia > Didemnidae > Trididemnum > Trididemnum clinides. The sequence continues at coordinate 4,681 of CAVLYW010000098.1, forward strand.
ACCTGCTAATTGCCAAGGCCGGGGGGCGCATGGCCGATGATGTGCGCCATGAATTTCGCCTTGCCGACATCAAGGCCATCGAGGGGATGCGCAATCACTCTCGCCCGACACTGCGCAAACTATTTGCCCAACTCGCGGGGGCCGTGATGATCTTCGACGATACCGAAGCCCAGTGCGAAATCATCGGCGGTTTTCTTGATCGGGCCAAGCTCGACTACCGCCACGAGGTTAGCGACGATTTGCTTGTTGCGTGGTGGTTCGGTGGCGCATTCCGGGAAATGGCCGCGCTGTCCTGCCATTGGGCCATCCTTGATCGCCATACCGTCTTTGCGCTGTCGTCGAAATATTCAATCCTGCTGTTTCAGCACATTGCATCGCTGGTCAACCTCGATCATGTCGCCTGCAAAACCTTCACCGTGCCGGAATTGCGGGCCGTGCTCGGTGTGCAAGACGGCAAGATAAAACGGTTTGCAAATCTCAAAAAGGATGTGATCGACGCTACAATCGCCGAGATCAACCAGTTATCACGCCTGACACTGACAGCCACGCTTCACAAGACCGGGCGGACGGTGACCAGCGTAACAATCTCTTGGACCGAGAAGGAACCGAACCAGAAGCGCGAGACCAAGCGCGAACTGGATGCAGCGAGCACCGGCCGCAAGGCCCGGCGCGATGGCACTGCTGAAACGGTGGTGATCGAGTTCCCCGCCGATGGCTCGATCAGCTATTGCCCGTGGGGCGACCTCGTCCGCGAACACGCTCCGAAGCCTACCCCGGATGTTGAAATGGTCGCCTCAGCCTTCCGCAAATGGTGCCGGGCCAAACCCATCCCATTCGATGCCGCCAGCATCGAACAAACCTTCGTCAGCTTCTGCCAGACTTACCGCCACTCGGATTGACTGTTGCGCGGGGTTTTTTTGGCGCTGCGGATAGACCGGGATCCCGGTTTTTGAACCGAGTTGCATCGCAACTCGTAAGTGCGCCCTTGCAGGTATCGGAACCATCGTTACCACATTCGGGTGGCCGCCGATCGGCCATCGGCCATTCCTGAACCTCGACTGTTCGTCGTATGGTGAAACTGGCAGACGAAGCGCAACATGCCGAGATCGGGTATAATAGGTTTGGTTGGGGGGGATCGATTGGGCACGCTTCGACGATTGACTTGGCTGACGCTGCTTCTGGCCGTTTCGGGCAAACCAGCCTTGGCCGATCTGTCCTATCTCGAAAAAACGGTTGACGGGTTTCGGTATCTGGTCGTTGATGGCAGTTTCGAGAAATCCGATGACGTCGGGGAATTTCGTGCGGCTGTCATCCGGCACAATCCGCAGGCGCTGACCTTCAGCAGCCGTGGCGGTATGATCCTCAAGGCTCTAGAGCTGGGCCGGGAAATCCGCAGTTTCGACCTCGCGACGTTTCAGGAGCGCGATAATTCGTGCATGTCTGCCTGTGCCTATGCGTTCATGGGGGGATCAATCAGATTTGCCGAACCCGGATCCATCGGGGTTCACAAGGTATGGTTTGCGAAAGCAATCCCCGAATCCAAGGTGGCTGTGTCGACCGTGCAGGAAATCACCGCGAAACTCATCGAATATATGGGGGAGATGGGCGTGGACACCGGTCTCCTGAGCTTGGCCCTGCAGATCGAATCAGATGACATTCGATTTCTGACCCGCGAAGAGATGCTAACCTACAATGTGACCACCGGCAGGGTGCCAACATCAGAACAGATGCCGGTTCTGCCGAAGATCGAGTTGGTCAGGCCGCCGCCGGCATCGAAGCCGCCGGCTCCGATGGCTCAACGGGGCTTCCTGCGCCGTCCACCAGTGTCGCGAAAGCGGACGCGCAAACTGGCAACGCGGGCAAAAAACCCGCCTGTGCCCACGCCACGGCCCGAAGCCCCCCTCCCTCATAAACTTCCCGTCCTCAGGTTTGTTCCGAGGGGCGAGAAGATGATCCTCTATGAGGAACTGACGGCCAGCAGGACAACCGCGGACGATGGACGAGTCGTATGGAACATCGTGCGCGAATCACCCGGCGATGACCTGCCGCCGGAACCGGCTATCCAGGCGAATATCGAGGTCCCCAGCAAGGGTCTCAGCGCCATCATGACCATCAAGCGCAATGCCGACGGCTCGCTGCCGGCCAGTCACATCATCGAAATTATCTTCGTGCTGGGAGAATCGTTCGACGGCAACGGCATCCGGTCCATCCAGAACTTCGCCATGAAGCAGACGGAAGAGGATACCGGAGACCGGCTGACCGCGGTGCCTGCCAAGATTACCGACAGTTTCTTCATGATCGCGCTGAACGATTTTTCCGAAGCGGTGGAACTCAATCTGAGCCTGATGCGCGACCGCAACTGGATCGACCTGGCAGTCGCCTATGGCAACGGACGCAGGGCTCTGTTCACGATGGAAAAGGGAACGACCGGTGCCGAGGTGTTTGATCAGGTGATCCGCGCCTGGGGCTGGGAAGCGGCGGCGTCGCCGAAAACGCGCTTCAGCGGACCGGGTGTCTGGAAGCAGACGCCATCCGGCAGCTGGTACAAGGCCTTCCAATAACGGGGCTGGAAGCCGTTCGGGGCGCGTCGAGGGCCTGCCGGGTACCCTACCCCCCCCCCCCCGGAAACCGCTCATCGCGCTCTACGGCGCTCACCGTCAGCAGGAAACACCGATCTGGGACGCGTCGAGGGCCGCCGGGTACCCTACCCCCCGGAAACCGCTCATCGCGCTCTACGGCGCTCACCGTCAGCAGGAAACACCGATCTGGGACGCGTCGAGGGCCGCCGGGTACCCTACCCCCCGGAAATCGCTCATCGCGCTCTACGGCGCTCACCGTCAGCAGGAAACACCGATCTGGGACGCGTCGAGGGCCGCCGGGTACCCTACCCCCCGGAAATCGCTCATCGCGCTCTACGGCGCTCACCGTCAGCAGGAAACACCGATCTGGGACGCGTCGAGGGCCGCCGGGTACCCTACCCCCCGGAAATCGCTCATCGCGCTCTACGGCGCTCACCGTCAGCAGGAAACACCGATCTGGGACGCGTCGAGGGCCGCCGGGTACCCTACCCCCCCCGGTAACCGCTCATCGCGCTCTACGGCGCTCAGGAATACCGCTGGAAGCCGCTCTGGGCGCGTCGAGGGCCTGCCGGGTACCCTACCCCTCGGAAACCGCTCATCGCGCTCTACGCTGGCCCCCAGTCGCCGCATAGCGCCGTTCTGGTGGCGGTCGGCGGGTGCCTCGATCTGCCGCCAGATCGCGGGCGGGTTTCGAGGTGACTACAGGCAGCGAAAAATTTGCAAAAATTTTTCGCTGCGCAAAATGCCGGTTATGCCTTTGCCCCCAAGGGCCGCCGATCTCCGCCATGACCTCGATACCGAAGCGGACGAAACGCGCCCGGCTGATCGATCAGCCGCTTGCCTTCCGGCTCGCCCTGTCTACAGTCAACAAGCCCGCGTTTTCCTTTCGCTGCGCCGGTCGGGCGCGTGGGACAAGCCTCCGATCGTGATTGCAGAAATCGCGGCGGGGCGGGCTAAAACATATCGGCGCGCCTGTGACGCTGACAGCGGAAAATTATAGTGAAAAATATTTGGCAAACTTTATTTGCTTCTATTTTTTGCTGCATTCTGCACGCTTCTTTATATTTTTTATGCAACAAAATACTTCCGTATATTTTCAATATATATGGAATTATATTTGTTCCGGGGTACATGGAATACGGCGCAACGCCAGCGCAGTTGATACTTCAGGCTCTCCTAATAGCAGGGCTTGCCGCAGGTTGTGCATTCATTGCAACATTTAAGCTTTTCCCTAAAGCGCATGCAAAAATAGTAGTTTGCGTATTTATGGTATTCACAACCACTTGGATAGGGGTGTTAGTATACGTGGGCTTGCACTACGACGAAGCGCTTCTGTCTATCGTAGCGGTTTGTTTGATCTGGCTGCCCTCAGCGATTATGGCCTATTTGTACTGGGAATAAACTGTAGCGGTTTACAAACCGACGTTAGGCAGTGGAACCCCTTGGATTTGTAGCCTCGGTCGCCATCGCGTTCGCTTCCCGGTTTCCGTCCGGCCTGGACGCGATGGCCCGGTATTATCCCTGCGCCGAACAGGGTCCTATTCGGCAGGCATGTCGATCAGATCAAGCCGCCGCTCGATACGTTCGACGCGATTTGATAGGTCGAGGACTGTGGCGTCTTGGTTCGATGAAGACGTCACCAAGGCACCGATATGCGTCTTCACAGCGACCAGTTCGGTCTTGATCTGTGCCACATCAGACTTTACCGCACTCATATCCGATTGCAGTCGTTTCATATGCTCAAGGAGCAATTCGTTCGTTACATTGTCAGTCACAAAAGCGCCCTTTTTAGCCAACTAGATTTTTGTTACATCGAGCCAGATTGCAAACCGAAGCGCAAGAACGGGTCGATTCCGGTACGGGGCGAAATGACACCCTAAGGATTTTTCCGATGGCATTTCATGAAGGCGACAAGGCCGTCGGCTGATCGATCTGCCGCTTGCCTTCCGGCTCGACCTGGCTACGGTCAAGAACCGCCCTCCGTCAGGCATGGGGAAGGGCGGCGGCTCTGGTACTACGGATCGCCGGGGCTTTGCCGGGAGAATGGATGATCTTGCGTTCTCCCGGCTTCCTGCCCTGTGCTCTGGCCTATCTTCCATCCAGCCGGGAACGTCCCCAGTTCCGCAATCTCTCGATTTGAGCACTGGCTATCTGCTCGATCCTCTTCCCGAGCCGTATGGGGGTAGGCGCGTGAGCGCCGTAGGGGGCTTGCCCCCTGACTGGGGAAGGAGCCGCTAGGCGACTGACCGGGATGGGTTGTCCGCCGATCAGGCGGACGCCGCCTAGGCCGTAGCGAAGCGAAGGCCGTAAGGGGTAATTCAAGCCAAAATTTAGCTTCTTTAGCTTGGTCGCCCCTTCTTGTTCATAAGTTCTATAAGTTCATGGCCGAATTTTTCCCGGTTTTCTGGGGGTTACAGCGTTTATAAGTAGGAAATGGGGACGCATAGGTAGGAAATGGGGACGCATAGGTAGGAAATGGGGACGCAATCTCATATTGAATGGTAGATTTATTATGTTTATAAAATCTACATGAACAGCACCACTCAAATTGCCCAAGACCGCGCCTTTGATTCATCCAAATCCGTGTTGCCCACAGAGGTGGCGCGGGGCGTCTACATCGAAAACCCTCCATCAGCGGAAGCACTCAAACTGATGCACCTGCTAATTGCCAAGGCCGGGGGGCGCATGGCCGATGATGTGCGCCATGAATTTCGCCTTGCCGACATCAAGGCCATCGAGGGGATGCGCAATCACTCTCGCCCGACACTGCGCAAACTATTTGCCCAACTCGCGGGGGCCGTGATGATCTTCGACGATACCGAAGCCCAGTGCGAAATC
>CAVLYW010000099.1:0-18318 GCA_963675345.1 Trididemnum clinides
GTGATCCTGAAAAAAGATGTTCACCATTAATTTATGGCAGTGAACCATATTTCAAGACACGCTCACCTGGTTCACACTTTCTTAACAGAGGCATTCTCCGAAAAAAAAGGCAAAAGAGCCGTAGGTGAAGGCCACACAGCTATAGGCCACACAAAGTGGCATACAATTACAAAAAACCGTAAATGTTATGTCACTTATTTTAATAGCTCATTTCTGCGATTACACTACAATCACTGGTAGGCCCTCCTATCCTTCAACTTTACATTTGTGTCTTCATGCAAGTGGGAAAATGAAAGGATGAAAGTAACTGAAATTATTTACTGTTTCAATTGCTAGCAAGTCAGGGCCGAAACTTGTAATCAAGTCCGTTGGGGCCCCGGTGCAAACATCCATTATGAGGCCATCATTTTTCTATGCATAATATTTGGGCTACTTTTTTCAGCACAGAAATTATTGTGTTTGCTTTTATTTATTTTTTTTGACGACTCCGCCTAGCAGAAAAACTTTTCGATTGAATCATTTGCTAATAAGTTTTTTACGGAGGACATCCTGGGCATGGAATTCAAAGCCGAAGGCAGCTTTTGGAATGAACAATACAACCAACTTATAATATAATGTAAAATTATAAACTTTGGCTTGATTATATTCATGTATCTATATAATTTTACATTTTTTTGCCTTTAAAACAGCTGTGGAAATCTGGTTTTTACCCAAAATATTGTTTCCCTTCCAAAAAAGTCTTGGCTGACAACGAACGGGGTGCTTCAGTCTTTTTTTTTAATAATGAGACAGAGTTCTTGTATTTAGATTATTGCGTGGAAAGAAAGGAAAGCGATAGAATTCGTTTTCAAATATTTTGAAAAAAAGCTGATTGAATAGATTAGCACAAGTGAGGAGCATTATGTAGAATAGCGGCGTTTGCAAGTAGCTGGGCAACAAAAATTCTTTATGGTGCTCGTTAGTCTCATGAATCATTTAGTTAGATAAATTGGATCTATTTGATGATGTAATTTTGCAGAGAAGTTGTCACATATACTTCTACCAGTTGCTAAGAATCTTTGTAAAAAATTTAAAAGTGACTTTTCGCTTAACATCACCTGAAAAAGAGTTTCATGAACTCAAGTCAGAAATATGTCGTTTACGTCCACATATCAACGGCTCAATTCTTTAGATTCAAGGTAGGTGTTGTAACGTAGCACAGAACCTTTGATTAAAGTGCTTAACGTTTGTAGTAACCTGCTGTGAACTAAACGCTGGCAGCCTTTCCCTGGCTGCAGAGACGTAGCAGCCGCTCCCCAACCCCCCCAATTGGGGGGGGGCCAGGCCAACTTTGGGGGCCCAAGTTAGTCTGAAATTGCTTTTTGGCTACGTGACTATTTTCAGTTCAGCAGACTTGTTTACAACCGATTTAAACTGTAGGAAGAAATTGGCTTGTGACATCATAAGTGAATGCTACATCATTTTATCTCGCAGAATCTAGAATATTTCGATTGATTTTCTGGTAGAATCTTGAATATTCGATTGACGTAACAATGCCGTTGTTACGCAACAATCATAGAATGGTCTGGAATTCTGTTTGGCTATAAATACCGGGACAATATATACACTGCAGAGTGCAGATAAAGTATTTTATTGACATTGTATAGAATGAAACGTTCAAAAAGTGGTGCTCAAAAGAGAAAAGAAGCAGCCACTGCTCGAGATGCTGTAGCGAAATTGCCCAAGATGACAAATTTTTTCAAGATTACTGAGCAGAGTAGACCTGGCACTAGTACCGAGAGGGATGAAGAAAACTATAGTGTACAAGAAAAAGAAGACTATGACGATCAGCATCAAAGTGATTGTGAATTTCCAGAAAATGTAAGTTGTGATTTACCTGCCAATACGCAACCTTCAATATCAAAAATAACTGAATCTCAATTTACCCCTATTCCTGATGACCCATGTAAATGGCCTGAAAGTATTTCTGATGCTCAACGATGTGATATAGTAAAGCGTTGACCACATCAACTAATAATGAATTTTCCATATAATAACACAACTCCAAGGCGGCGTTTTTCCTCCAACCATTATAAACGTGTGTTACCTAATGGTCAAAGTGTTTCACGGTCGTGGCTAGTTTATTGTGGGGAATCAGATCAAGTTTTTTGCTTTTGTTGTAAGCTATTTGGAAAAACACTAAGCCCCTTTTGTAGTGGTATAAATACATGGGAGGGTTCTTCGAAAAAACTGAAAGACCATGAAAACGGCATTTCCCACCAAGAATGCTGCAGTCAATGGATGTTGCTAGCTGAAGGGATAAGAAATTCATCCACTATCGACAAACGCGAGATGAATATTTTTTTCAATGAAAGACGTTTTTGGAGAAATGTTTTAGAGAGACTTATCGACATTGCCTTGTTTCTATCGGAAAGGAATCTTGCTTTTAGAGGATCTGAAGAAGTCTTAGGATCTCCTCACAATGGAAATTTTCTGGGTGTATTTGAGCTTTTGGCAAGAAGAGATCCGATCCTAAAAGAGCTTCAAGACAGAATCAAGAATAAAAACACTAAAGATCACTATTTGAGTCCTACCATACAAAATGAACTAATTGAATTGCTAGCGACAGAAGTTGAAAAAGAAAATTTACAGCAATTGAAATTGGCAAAATATTTTTCTATAATTTTGGACTGCACTCCAGATATGTCACATCATGAACAAATGTCTGTCATTCTCCGTTATGTACTATGTAATGAAGAAGCTGCTGTTGTTAAAGAAACATTTTTTGGCTACTTGAGAATAAGTGACAGTACTGGGAAAGGCTTGTTGGACGCTTTCTTAGAAAAAGCGACCGAACTGCAACTCGAATTGTCTGATTGTCGAGGTCAGTCATATGATAATGGTGCTAACATGAAAGGAAAACATTCTGGGGTCCAAGCAAGAATGCTAGACATCAATCCCAAAGCTGTTTACGTGCCCTGTGCAAACCATACCCTTAACTTAGTTGTTGCTGACAGTGCTAATTGATCGACGGAAGCATTGACATTTTTTGGAGTACTTACAAGGTTGTATGTGCTGTTTTCTTCCTCTGCTCAGCGTTGGGAAATTTTGAAGAAACATGTGGAGCTGTCCATAAAGTCACAATCTGATACTCGTTGGGAAAGCAGAATTAAATGCATCAAACCTCTTCGATACAATTTAAAAGAGGTGTTGCTGGCACTGAAAGACTTGGAAGCCATTTCCATAGAAAGAAAAGATGGAAGAGCTGCCTCAGAAACAAAATCGTTGATAGCTCATTTATCAAAATGGAGTTTTCTTTTGTCGGTGTTTATTTGGTATGATATCCTATTCCAAGTCAATAAAGCAAGCAAGATTCTTCAATTGTATGGAGTCTCCCTTCATACAATGGAAACGGAAATCCAGGCAACTGAAAAGTTTTTGCAAAACTATCGCACAACGGGTTATGACAGTGCCGCAACATCTGCTGTTGAAATAGCACAGGAATTGGATATTGATCCTTCTTTTCCTCCGTCAAGAAGTGGAAAGAAAAGAAGATTGTTTGATTACCAAGGTGAAGAGGAACAACGAGCTACTCCTGAACTGAAATTTAAAAGCAACTTTTTCTATCCATTAGTAGACCAGGCTATTATGTCAATAAAGGAGCGCTTTAATTTGTTACGTGAGGTTTCTTCCGCCTTTTCGTTTTTGTACACACGAGACAAACTTTTGCTTGTGCAACAAGAAAATGCTCTTCTTACTTGCTGTAAAGAGTTCCAAAAAAAGTTCGGTGACATTGATTCTGATGAAATGAGCGCTGAGCTATAGCGGTTTGTTTTAATTTTACAAAAAAAGCGCAATCTCAATACGGCTCAAGACTTTCTGAACTATCTTCTAAAGACTCATTTATTTGAATTGCATCCGAATGTACATCGCACTTCGAATCTTACTAACTTGCCCCGTGACTGTTGCCAGCGCTGAAAGAAGCTTCAGCAAATTGAAACTGATCAAAACTTTTAATAGAACGTCTATGACAGACAGTCGGCGATCTCAATACGGCTCAAGACTTTCTGAACTATCTTCTAAAGACTCATTTATTTGAATTGCATCCGAATGTACATCGCACTTCGAATCTTACTAACTTGCCCCGTGACTGTTGCCAGCGCTGAAAGAAGCTTCAGCAAATTGAAACTGATCAAAACTTTTAATAGAACGTCTATGACAGACAGTAGACTATCTTCATTAGCCATGTTGTCAATCGAAAATGACTGCGCCCGATCTCTTGATTATGACAATGTCATAACAGCATTTGCGAACAAAAAGGTTTGCTCCAGACTATTTAAATGATACTGTGTTTTTATAACTTTTTCATGTTTTTCAGTGTCATTGCTTTCGTTTCGCAGTGTCTGCATAAATGTCCTACTGAACTCTGGCATCGGTGCCGAATTTTTTATGACTTGCACCTTCGGTATCGGCATGCTTTATTCTGACATTAGCCTGTTTACTTATGTACAAATTGTGGTGTATTTTCTTAATGCAGCTTTTCAATTTGACACCTCTAAAGTGATATGACCTGTGCGCAGGGGCTCTTGCGCTTACTTTGGGGGGGGCCCGAAGTTGGAGTGCTACGGGACTGCCTGGCTGAGTAGACCTAGGTAGGCTTATCCAGGTAGACTTTGTATCTGTGATGTTCAAGCAAAGTGATTGTGAGCTATAAAGCTACCATTTTGCGCATTTAATTATCGTGCTTGATTGTTTTTATGTGAATTCCAAAATCATACATGGTCGAAGTTTTCCGCTGGCAGAAGATACGAGCCTACTTTGCTCAATGCCAGATGATCAATAAGCAACTAACATGCCAGCTAGATCGTTGTTGAGTATTCTCGTGATGTAGCAAAGTGGGTAGGGGTAACTAATGATGCATACGATGGCTTGTGAACGTCTAAGTTTGAAACGATCATAGTAGATTATATGAGTAGGAATAAACAAGCTTTATAAAAGGTTTTAGTTCTGCTAAATGTTACCAATAAATTTTTTGCCTTTTTCATTTTCAGCTCCTACACTGCACGTCCAAGCGTAATATGTTCTCAAGCCTTCACACCTAATTTGCACTCCCTTACCAAAAGACTACTGACGTATCGAAACTGGCCTAACCTCCCTGAAATTGCGTCGCCCGAAAGTCTAAGCGAAGCCGGCTTCTTTTATCTAGGCTCCAACGACAGAGTAAAATGTTTTAATTGCAACGGCGGACTTCAAAGTTGGGAACCTGATGAGGATCCATGGACGGAGCACGCTAAATGGTTTCCTGGGTAAGTTCAGACAATGCGATGCACAGTAATTGCTACTGTTGAATGGTAACTGCGGTAATGCGCAGAGAAACTGTTGTGATGCTGAGGGGTAACTCCCATGGTGCTGTGTGGTAACCGTTGTAGCGTTTTGGTAACTGCTGTGGAGTTGTAAGGTAACTACTTTAGTACATAGTCGTGATGCTTGGTGATAACTGTAGCGGGGTCATGTGGTAACTATTGTGATGCTGAGCGGTGACTGTAGTGTGGAAGTGGTTTATAAAACGGTTGGTTTCTGAAAAAGAAATATTAATAGAACAAATTCTTCAACAAGACTCTCTTAAAAATGACTCTAATGAAATATATGGCCTTGTTGGGAATTAATGTGGGACAGGTAGGCTAACATCCAATATGACGCTGTGTGGTAGTTTATGTGGCATTTAATTGTGGTGACTAGTTTGGTGATATCGCATGGCAACGCATGGCTGCTGCTGTGGTGCTGAGTGATAACTGCTTTTGAGTTGTATAGTAACTATTGTGGCGGTGTGTGGTAATCGATTTGAGGTTAGGTGGAAATTACTGTTGCATTGAGTAATAACTATGGTGGCGCACTAGTGTTACGCAGCAAGTAACGTGGCATTATGAGATAACTGATGTGGTTCTACGTTTTTGCTATTGTGGTGTTGCGAGGGCTAGTAGTTTTAGTTGATAACGAATTCGGCGCTATCTGGGAGCTAATTTTGCGCTTCGAGATAGGTAGTTTCTCTCTACGTGGCAATAGAATGGACCGAAAAAAAAATTTTTTTTTTCATCAAAAAAGTGGTAGCTCTTAAGTCTTGCCAAACTTCATCAAAACATGTTCGGAATTGAATTTGAGTCGTTGCCATTAGCAACAGCTACTGAATTATTTTGGTCAGGAAAAGGCCAAATTTCATAAAATGACAATAACTTTTCACATAAACCAGCTACGATGCACAAACTAGTTTCAAAATAATCAGTGGCATGAAGCTTATGTTGGTTTTTTAAAAAGTTTTGACCAATAGAATTCCACCAACAGAATTCATGATATCAGCAAAAAATAACTTTAAATAAGTTTTGCTCAAATTTACTTTATCATAACTTGTACCAGTTTTACACTTTTCTATTTAATCTCAATTAGAAAGGTTTAATTACTATCTGCAGCTTTCTTTTGCGTGTAGAAAACAAAATCATAGCATAAGTTTGGGGAATAGAGTATCGTAAACTATTTTTATTGTATTGTGTTCTTTTAGTTTACACATCAAACACTAGCTGTTTTCCAAGTGATACGGCCAATTGAATTTCCTTCCTCTCAATCAAGACCATAATGTTTTGATTAGTGGTTGTAAAAATACTATGTCAAAATATTTAAATAATGTAAAATTAACTGCGCAAAATTTTTGTCAGTAGTGAAGATTTGATGAAGAGTAATCAGCTGCAGTAATTTCATGTCATTTTCATCGCTTGAGATGTAGAGTAGTATCAATTTATAGCCATGAGCAGTTGAATAGTAAATACCGTTATTATTTTTGAAGTAACTTCAGTGGTTTAATTTTTCATTTAACAGAGAGCTTAGCACGCAAGAGATGGTGTGGAAGAAAAGCGCGAAAGTTTGTCTGTTATGTCTTTGGGCAAGGCAATGAACTGGATTCCTTCGCTTTTATGTGGCAGACAGGTGGTTGGGACAAGCAGTCTACCCGAAGTGGTGACCCAGGTTAACGAAAGACTAGCAAACAAAGCGTAGGCTCATATGGGGAGGAGAACCGCGTAGAGGTATAAATAATAGGAGTTCTAACAATCTGCTGCTGCTTGGGAACAAATATTGCGATATGTGGTGACACAGTGGCGTCAGAGTGATATTTGCTGTAGTTTGACGTTAGGGTTGAATAACTAATGTGACGTTGTTTTTTCAGGTGCGAGTTTTTGCAACTCAGCAAAGGAGTAGACTTTGTTCAGCAAATCGTGAATTCAAATCCAAGCATCCAACGACTTCAAATTCACAATTCTATTCCGCTCCCTAGCGATGATACTTCATCAAGAATAGTGGAAGCTAATGATATGAGAACGCCGCAGGAAATGTCGTCAATCGATGCCAGAGTAAACACAGCGATGACGCGAGAGATCGTGCAATCAGCGCTTATGATGATATCTGATGAGTCTGGGATTCGTGGTCTGGTGAGGCGAAAGCTAGAAGAGGAAGGGACCGAGTACAACTCCGTGTTTGAATTAGTGGAGGATTTTCAAAAAATGGAAGAAAGTGAAAGTGCTATCACTCCTGTAGATGACCACATGGAATGGGGTAATGCCTCATCAGGACCATCAACTGACGTTTCGCGTAGATCTTCGGGCTTCTTTGGTGGACCCTTAACCGAACCATCTTCAAAGGATATTCTTTTGCCTGAACAATTAACTGGGTTGTTTTTGATGGACCCTTTGATTGTATCGATGCCGCTGCTTAATGATATCAACAATTACGCAATAGAAAAAGATGACGAAGAATGCATCAATAGCGAGACGTGCAGAGCGTGCTTGTGTTATTCTTGCCACCACTGCTGTTGTGTTCAGAGTGGTCAAATCTTTCGGTCAGAAGAAATGAACGCTCAAAGAGTCCGTTGTAGAACTCAGTCAGGGTATCAATCGAGCGGAATAGAAAACAGGAATGGAAGACTTCGAGGAGAGATTGATTGGAGCACTCAGTCGAGAAGACTAGGCAACCGAATGGGTCTGGAAAGTCGGTCAAGAAATCGAGAAATGTGGTTGTCTACCACGTCAATGGATCGAATTGGTCGAGAAAGTCGATCAGGCAGCCGGGGCCGTGGGCCAAGAGTTCAGTCGAGTCGGTCAGTTGATCACATTAGTCAAGAAAGTCTTTCAAGGAGTCGAGAGACGTGGTTGTCAAACATGTCAGTGGATCGAATTGGTTTAGAAGGTTGGTCAAGAAATCGGGAGCGTAGTTTGAGCAGATCTAACAGTCGGAATGGTTGGAGAAGTCGGTCGGTAAGCCGAGAACGTTGGTCGGGCAGGTCAAACAATCGGAGAAGTCGGTCTGGCAGTCGTGAAAGTTGGTCAAGAGGTGGGTCAAACAGATCAATCGATTACATTGGTCGAGGAAGTCTGTCTGGAAGTCGGGGAACGTGGTCGTCTAGCATGTCAGTCAATCGGGTCGGTCGAGAAAGTCGATCGTTGGGCGAGCGTTGAGAAAGTCGCGAGCGTTGGGCACGTAAGCGGTCGAGGAGATCAAACAATTAGGTTGGTTGGTAAAGTTTGTGGAGCAGTTCAGTCGAAACTAGCGGTAAAGAATCGATTGGGAAGTTGATTAGGAGGCAATAGGGTAGCTAAAAGCAAGCTTTTTCAGAAGGGGGAAAAATTATTTTTCGGCTTTGGTGTTCCATCATTTTGTTAAATGTATCTACTAATCCCCAATTTGTCCATCTGCGTCTTAAATATGCTGAATGACACTTTTTGAGCGGCGATCGACGTTTTTTGCTGTTGTATTTAAAAATATCTTTATTCTTTAATCGGATTCAAGTAATTTGGTAAGACACCACCCCTTAGCCAACTGCCCTATGTAAAGGGTGAGTAAGTTTGGTCGGACAAGCAAATAATCAAATTAACAGAAAACTAAAAAGTCAATTTTAAAGTGGTTTCAAAGCTTAATACAACATTACTTGTTTCAATATTTACTGATGTTTAGCAAACTAAATCGCGCTTGTATTTGATTATGTAAGTGTTATGAAGCGGTACACGTTTCGCAACTTTATTTGATGATTTGTGATTGCTTGACATATTGACCACAGATCCCTTTGCAGTACTCCTTTTGAATGTGTTTTTTTGCTGGATAAATGAGATATCATTTGTTTCGCAATGCTTGCATATATATTTTGTTTTTGCGTCGCAAATTAATATGCTTCATAATATTTTGAGTTTCTTATAACATGATGCAACTCTGGTGTGCTCCGTTGCTTAGATTCTAAGCACGGTGTTCAATTCTAATATTTACTGTTATATCCAATTTTGTAAGCTTGTCATGACTTGGTACTTTGACTTCGTGTTAAAATACGGTGCAATTATTAAAATAGATTTTGTGACTTCATTGTTGTGTGGGTATTTTTATTAAAATGCCTTAATTTATTATTAAATCCTTGCAAAACAAAAGGTTACTTCTAACCTGTTAATATCTCCTAATTTAACTTGTGTGCTTGGTAACATCGTAAGATTTGAACGTACAACCGATTGATCATGTGGCTACTACTGGTATAAATGGCACAACATCGCAGTCGACAACGTCGTGGAGTGATTTGGAGAGCCATTTATAACGGAAATGATCTATCGTAGCGTGCGTTCAAATTTCAAGATGGCTACGTTGTTTCGCTTTTGGGAAGAGCATCTACGAGTAATCACAGTTTTTTCTGGTTGGTTGTAGTGTTTGTGGTAGGCCGTAAAGACACTGTGCCAATCGTTTTGGCAATTCCACAGTAGGTTTGAGTACCAATCGCTCTAGGTATGAACACAGTAGTGCCCAGTAACCGGAGGTATGTTGATATTGTTAATGGCACAAGCGGTGGCTACGTTCTTAGACCGATGAGACCTGTTCCATTTTTTAAATTTATGATTGAGCAAGTTTAGTTTCCTATTTCATTCTCCTAATTAGGCCTAGCCCTATTGCTCATGGCCGAATCGAGATTAATACTCGCCATTTTTGAAGGCTTTGGTATGACTCGACAAATGGAATAACAAAAGCGGCCTCTCGTACCACAACGTCACCATATGGGGTGATAGGAACTCAACTTAATTTGAAAAGTTTGATTTGGTTCGAAAAAGTTTGAGAAATAATAACTATTTTATTTCATATGATCAAACACTAGACGAAGCGAGAGATTTTCCACACTACCAATATAATTTTTAAGCCATCAGCAGCCCAGAAATGTTATAGGAGGTACAAGATTAATTTGAATTTGAAGCATTGCAAATGGCGGAAAATACAAGCAAACGTCTGTTGTGGATAAGCCATGGCGCAAACAACGTGAAGCTCTGAACATTGAAATTGCAGTAGTAAGGGTGCCCAAATTTTGGTTATTTTTTAAAAAGTAAGTTACAAATGTGCTCCATTAAACCTGACAATTTCCATAAAAAACATTTGAAAATACTAATTCTTCCCTATTTAAGATACCCAATATACTCCAAAGAAAATTCTCTAATCAAGTCACTTCTTCTTTTTCTTTCTAGGGTTCGCCACAGCAAATAATCTGCATTTTTATAACATGGCATTTTTGTTTTTACATTTGGATGCCCTTCCTGCCACCAACCCTCTCTTCAGAGGGAAAACTGGGCCACCTGTCTTCCACATAAAGATGGGGGCGTCCCGGTAAGTGCCTTGCCAAAGGACACAACAAGCGAACTTGCCGGCTTGTTCTCCACAACCTCTCCCGAGCGCCTAGCAGGGGAGCTGTAAAAAGTCTTCTGATATGACTCGACAAGGGGATTGAACCCCAGGTCTACCGACTACGAAACGGACGCTCTAACCACCACACCATCGCGTCGACTGATCACTAATAACAAAAATTACTTACGTTCTGAAGCTGTAAGAATGAAACTAATTCATCACCGTTTCCAGAGGTGGGCAAATCCGCAAATTGCGGACTCAAGTTTCTATTTGCGAACCTAATTTCCTACCACAAACCAACAGGCAGTGTTGCCTGATCCGCGGTAAAACCGCTCGGAAAAAGTGGACGCTCTTATTTTCTGGGTTGGAGGTTAACGACCGGGAGCTGATGACCTTTTTTTTTTTGGAGGTCGATGGCAAAATTTGACCTTCAAAAATAAAAAAGGTCATCACGAAAACAAAATAACAGTAAATATTGTGGTCTAAGTTTCCGGAAGTGCAAAAAGTCACCGCAAACCTATCGCAAACTTGCGGATTTGCGGTTGTGGAACACCTCTTGCAATTTTGCGGAATTGAGTTTAAATTTGCGGTGCCCAGCTCTGCCGTTTCATTCAACATTCGCTTTACACTAATATGCAAGTAACATCGTCATCGGAGAACGACATCATTATTTTGAAGCGAATAGCCTTTCCATTCGAATAAAGCGCGCATGTGTATTATCGCAATATCTTTTGATTCTAGTCGAACATCACGCGGATTGAGCTCAAGCGCATGTATTTATCTGTTTTTGGTAGACTGATTTAAACCCTGCTTCAATATAAAATTGGAATATGCAAATAACAGCAGCATAAGCAAAACTGAAGATAAAAGATATCCCAAGTTTTGTGTGGTTTTATCCGTTCCAGCCACCATCTTTCAGCTGCTTTGGTAGCAAAACTGACCGCTTTTTCAGCAGAAAATCAAATGATGAAGAAAAGCTTCTCTGTAGCCGCCGTTTGCTTATTGTTGCGGCTATAGGAATTTGATGTGACTTTTGGAGCCTCACACGGGTTTTGTTGTTCTAAAATTTATTTCGTTCGAACTTGCACCGTTTTCTAAAATAAAATATACGATTTTCAGCTCAATTAAATAAATACGATACAATTACGAAGGATATAACGTTGAATTCACTTACCGGCAGTTCCGGCAGTCACTTGGGGAAATTGGCTTTATTTCGTCACACAGCGTCAACTAACAACCACATAACTTGACTTCGCACTACTTCCAATTGAACGTTGCTCAACTCAATACACCAAAAAACAAATTTTTAACAAAGGCTGTTGAAACCGTTGAAAGCGTGTGCAAACTAAAGCGAAAGAGAACAAAGGCGAGCTTATCTTCGGGCGATTGGTTAATTTTATTGCATAGATGGTTTTCGATTTGTTGATACGAGATTTGTGGAAAGGGGTTCGAATTCTGTATGAGGAACTTTTAGTTTAGTTTAATTTGGCGCTTACATTCTCTCTGAATACAACTGTGGTTTTAAATATGCGCGTTAAACAAACATGCATAATCCCACATCTACAAATATATACAACAAACGTTTTAATTTATTTTTTAAAATATTGCAAAATACCGCCAAACGCAGCATATGAAAGTGAAAACTTTACAAAACTGCAAAAAAACTATACAAGGTCTTGAAAAAACTACTTAAATGTGGTGAAAACTACAAATATTTGCAAAAGCTGTTTAAATCTGGAAAAAACTACAATACATCTGCAAAGCTCAGAAATAAGAACGAAATGGCATAAAACTGCAAAATGATACATGAATGTCACATTATTGTAAAAAACGTAAAAAAATTGCACCGCTAAGCACTGACGTAAACTGATTACTTGCGGCTTCTCACTGGCTGTTTGCAATGTAACCACTAAGCAGCCGCTATTTCTTGTGGGGAAAATTGCTTCTTTCATTTCAAGCAATTTAAAAGTTTCAAAAATCTAAGTAGAATGAAAAAATTTGACGTTTTACTCGGCGTTTTTAACTTTCTCAATTTTGACTGTAACAAACCACTCAAAAATCACCATCCCACCAAAATCTCTTCATGTTCCCCAAGTAAATCTGGAAAACAAAAATGAAAGCTTTACATTTCTGTAACATTGTCACCCTTGTTTCACTACATTACAGAATATTTTGTGACGGTGATATAAGAATTGCAATTAGTTTGTTTTAGCTCTACTAAAGTGTCATCAAACAAACCAACAAAAAGAGCTGTTGACAACAATCAAACTTTAGCAGTTTAAGTGTTTCGGGCACATAACAAGACAAAAATACAGGGTGGGCCAATAAAATGTTACCACTTTTTGAATCCTTACTATTTCCAAAATAGATTTTTTTTATTCTCAAAAATACTAACAACAAAACATTGAATTCTCACACCAATGGATCGAAAACAATATACTGTGAAGGAGAGAGTAAAGATCGTGGAAGCATATTTGGAATTAAAATTGGTAACCCAGACTCAGTGACGATTCGTCATTGACGTTCCGGAAAGAAATCCTCCATGTATACTCACAATCAGACATCTTCTTCGAAAATTCAGGAAAACAGGATATGCGACCAAAGCGAATAAAGGACATAGTGGTAGGCCAAGGTCTGCGAGAACAGCCATTAACACAGAGATCGTGAGACAGCGTCTGGAGGAATCACCAAGAAAATCGACCAGATGTTTGTCAGAGGGAGACTGCCCTCTCAAGGACCACTCTCAGACGCATACTGAACACAGATCTTTATTTCTTTCCCTACAGAGTTCAGATTTTACAAATTCATTGATATTAAATGTTGGTTTAATGTTTCTTATCACAAATCTTTGAATAAAAATTTTGAATAAATTCACATTTGAAAACTTGGGTATGATTGAAAAGTGGTAACATTTTATTGGCCCACCTTGTAAATAGAATAGGCTTACATAGCTGCATGTGGAACGACAAACAGAAGACGTTTTGTTGAAGAAAATACAGAATGTTTATTGACCCACTCAAAGGATTTTTAAATGTAGGAAAGGTTGGATTGGACTTAATATTAAACTTGCAAGAGATCGAAGAAAATTGAAAAATCAGTGTTTTATAGCAGCCGAAGCTTGGTTCAGGCAAGGTACCAAATGATGATGATACTTCAAAGCAAAGTTTTCTTCTATCTGTGTCTCCTCATTCGAAACTACGGGGCAGAATTAATCGCCACTTCAGGTCAGTATCATAAGAAGTTGGTGACGTCCAAGCTGTACTATAAAGCAAGAGCTCTTTCTGTTCGTGCGTACGCTTCAACTCCTAACTATCTAACATAAAATTTGGTACTGTTGATTGTCGCGTTTTTAATATATAGGATATTATTAATAGAACTTTCGGTTCTATTTCAATTTCAAATTCCTTTAAAATTGAGGCGACGTATGATAATCGCTCGGATAATTAGGTCTGGCTACAACTTAATAAAAGCTTGGAAAAGATTGGCTTCCGCTAAAACACTTCCAACCACTTTAATGACAGAATAATATATTCACAGAGATGGTACTTCACGACTTCAAAACTTCTTCGCTCAACGATTCCAAAATTATTCACTTTACCACACAATCAAGAAAGACCGCAAAATGAGTCCACCAATAACTGTTCAATAACTCTTCACGTCAACAAAATCCACAATAATTTATCGCAAAAAAAAAACAACACCGTAATGGGTCTTCCTTAACCCGTCAAACCACTCTTTTTTCTATTTTTCGCTCTCTCTTTGGCCCTCTCTCTCTCTCGGGCTCTGTCTGGCTCTGGGCAAAGAAAATCCCGTCGCCTTATATATAAATGACGAAACAATCTGGAGAACGCTCGAACGAATTCACGTGAACAACAAAAAAAAGCATTACGAGTTACGCTAATCGTTTATCGAAATTCTTCGAAGAAGGTGGAATCGCTAGACTGATCTGGAATTTTACTATGTCGTCATAACGATTTTGACGTAATAAATGGCGTACACAGCAATCGGCTTGCGAGAAAAAAAGGGTCTTTCCCTCAGTCAGCAGTCGAGCGAACAAATAACGCAGCGCTTTACACAATATGAAAACAACTCTTATAAAGCGAATTTCCTTATTCGTGACATTGATCACCACCCCTAGGTGAGTGTTCCAAGGGGTTGGCGACATCATGATGATGTTATAACCTAGGACAATTCTTTCAAGTGGCATTTTTTGACGGAAAAAGCGGGTTTTTACTCAAATTTAAAGCTTTTATGGGAGATATTAACTTGGTAATTTTGTTAAAAATTCGACAACAATTTGAGCAGTGTATTGAGCAAGCTTTTTTTGAACGCTTCGAAAAAGATCTGTTTTGTCATAATGCTGTCTGGTAAATATTTGGCAGCAGCTGCGCTTGAAGTTCTTATCTTACTTGGCAACCGGATAGGATGGGCAAATTATATTTGCCGCTTTTCAATCTTGGGCTCATACACCACTTATCACAAAAAAATATCTTTCAACAGAGATTGCGGTAACATGGTAGAAAATAAGTAAACATATTTTTTTAAACCTAACATATGTCACACATTTAGGGTGTTGTTTGCTAGAATCGTGTAGGATCAACGGAGTTGCTCGTTGATCCAACACAATCCAGCATATAAGACGCGAATAATTGCACTTGAGAAATTGACTTTTTTCACAATGCTATCCCAGTCATTTTTTAAATATACCATATCTCCAGCTAGTCTGAAAAATTTTATTTTAAAGTTGTTTTCTTCATATCATGTCGTGCTTTTCACTCTATTTCATCTCAAAAAATGAGAGCAGCCATTGCGAGCTAAAAATGGATTAATTTACTCCAACCAAAATTTTTTTTATACACTCAAGACATTGAGCCATTTCTGATTGAAATCGAAAAAAGAAGGCACGGTTACTTTATGCAGAACTAAACTAAACGTTCCGCTAAAGCAAAATTAGTCATCGAATCTAAAGTTAGAGCCAAAAAGAATATGAAATATTGCTGTACAACTTGGCTCATGACTATGGTACACTTTTGACCTCTCCAAATTTTTTCCTCTAAAGCTGGAAGTATCCGATTAAATATCTTACCCATGGACACAACTAACAAAACTTTCCAACTTTTTCTCTGCTCTGCTTCTTTCGTGCTGAGTGCCAAGTAGGAAGGCTGTAGAGACTGTTTGTAAAGTTAGAATTATTTGGTGTGAGAATAGACATGACACGATATTGCTAAACACTTTGACTCGCTTTCACTGTTGGAGTGACTTACACTCTATCGAAATGTAGTTTTACTCTCTATACACAAATACTTTATTTGCTCTTTGTAAATTCCGCTTTTGATGCACCAAAATAAAAACCTGCTCAAGTGCCTAAAATTTTTGTGTGAGTAGTCACAATGACAAATGGTTTACTTTTTTGAACTGGCCCCAGTCCCCCAAATTTTTATTCCCAATTACTCTAGCAAAGCCAGCTTCTATTCGTTAGATTATCGCGGCAGAGTAAAATGTTTTAATTGTCATAAATTTCACGAGGATCGATTATTTCTCGAGGACTCGTGGACTGAGCATGCCAAACTTTTTCGGATTAAGTAAGAGTATAATGTGGAGTGGTTTGTGTTATCTCTTACTTACACCGCATTATTAAGATATTTACAGAAAATGATAACATGTGTTGCGCTTGCGATGAAATAAGTCGGTTATTGATGACGCAAAATGTACAGTTTTTGCTTTTTTAACTGCTATAGTGTTTTAGGGCATGTTTTAATGATGACAGTGAAAATTTGGTCAATTTATATTTTATTCTCCACATTGCTGCAATTATTTCTGAGTATTAAGCAATAGATTTATGAATAGTTTTTGATAGACTATGATTCAACTAGAAAATTGAATCAAGATTTATGCACCGATGACTTTACGAAATCTAGTAATTTATTTGGTTCTGTAGAATATTAGTTGGATGACTGTCGTGAAATTGTTTTCAGATGCGAGTTTTTGCAGCTCGGCGGAGATGTGAAGTTTGTTCAGATGACTGTGGATTAAAATTGGGATATCGACCTTTCCCAAATTCATAATCCTATTCCTTTTTCCAGTTATGACGTCACGTTGGAACCAAACAAGACGCACAAAGACCTATCTTCACGAACTTGGAAGGTTGTTAGTTATCAGAAGTGAACTTTATTTTTATATGCTATTGCAAATTCTAACCAAATTTATCATTTTCCTCACTGATGAAATAAATTCAATGGAACAAAATGAGTTAATGGATGATTATGTTGTCTGGTTTTGCCATAGTGGATTGTGGTAACAATTAATTGAACACTTCTGCTATAAGCGTTTAAAATTTCTCCTCGTAAAATGCAATTATTTTGCGATCTTTATAGAGTCCATAAATTTCTGTTGTCTTTATGTTTCCGAGCTGCAAAACTAAATATTTACTCCAAAACCAATTTAATACTGGATAGAAGCGTAGGATACAAGCACTTTAACAACATTGGCTCCTGATATGTCTTTTGCAGTTAGGGTTAAAAATGTTATTTCATCAATCAGATTTCAGCCTTCGATATTATCGTTAAATGGTTGTATTCTGTTGAGATCAAAAATACAGGTAAAAAGTAATTAAGCAGTTAATCAAGCTGTAATTGAGTTTTGCAAAACAACTGCACTGAAAACCTATTGAAGTTTCGATCTTTAATTAGGTGGAGAAAAACCAACAAAATGAAGAACATTAGTTAAAAATGGAAGCATATTCGGAGCGTGATTGATCACATTTTTATAAAAAATATGAAATAATGCGGATTTTGTTTAGCAACGGAAAACATAGGCTAAAAGAATGAACGTAACAACAATCGCTACCGCAACTTTCTATTGACCTTAAAAACTATAAAAATTGAGTGAAAAATTCAAAAAAATTCGTTTTATTGACCTGACAAAATTTTGACTGAGCAAACTGCTGTTTCTTTAGTTTTTACGTTAAAACAAAAATCTACCTCACGAAAACACACTAATTCTCAACAAAACTTGCATACGCACGCCTTTAATCACCTTTCAACTCTTCAGTCATCAGGTACAAGAACTGAAATATAAAATCATGAACTATTTCACATTTTTAACCTTAAAGTTTCTGTTCTTGGCTAAAAGTTTTTGTAGCATAGAAAAACTTTTTTCTACAGAAGCAGTTGTGGGATAAGAATGTTGAAGTTAATTGTAAACAGCCGGTAAAATGTCTGGTCTTTCCATGTTTATTATTTTAGAAGTGTCAATGTTTTGTACTCTTTCTTGAATATAACGATTAATGCTGTAAGCGCCTTCTTCGAACTCAAATTCTTGGATTGCTTGCACCGCTTCATTGATGGTGTACTTTGCACTTTCCATCGTTTCTATAAACCGAACTAAACATTTACATTGATCTTCGATTTTGAGAAGTTGTGTACCTAAGCCAGTTGTTTGCAAGCTTACTTTTTCTTGAGTTACTAAAATACCAGACCCTTCAAAACTTTTCACAATCGCTCACTTTTCAGGTACTCTCAGCATTTGCCCAGCTTTCCCATCTTGTGACAACAGGTTGAGACGGGCAACCGATGGTAGCGAATTTGGCTTGTCTGGTTTTGTTTTCGACTGTTGCTGATTAGGTTTTTGCGATTAACATCTTCAAAGTAAGATTTG
>CAVLYW010000100.1:0-54752 GCA_963675345.1 Trididemnum clinides
TACGTTGACAACACGTCGTAAAAAAATCGAGTATTGCCAAAAACATTGATAACTTATTAATTTTTTCAATTTCTGTTCTGTCAAGTAAAATAGTTATTGAGTTTACCTTTAGATTTTGATAGTCACAATCTGCTGATAACAAGGATGATAGTGGGTTTCGAAATCACATTTAGCCAGCAAATCGAACAATGATCATTTGATTGCAGATATACAAGAGCATGACTTATGGCGAGTCACCACCTTGATCACTTTGGCCCTCTAAGCTCGACAATTAATTATATTAATCAAGTAAGAGGCACCGTTTACTGATTATCACCTATTATTTATGTGATTTATTGCTACTATGACAAAGATTCTAGAAATTAGTACAAGTCAATTAAAAATACAACTTGCTGTAGCCTGTAATACAATTAGCAGTTAATGCGTCAGTCCATCAAGCCTTATGATTTTTTATATAAACATTATCACAATTTATTCATCACATCTTACGCTGTATTCAACATAATGATTATATCTACATTCAAATCTCATAACTCCCAAATTCCTAAACCACATCAAAATGAATCAGCTGAAGTAGTTAAGCTCATTGGTGTAGCTAGAAAGAAGAAAAAGGCAATGACCCCACAAAGTTTTTAATTGCGATTAAGGAGTGATAATATTTAAAGGTACTACGGCTACAAAACACCGGTATTAAAAAAAATATGAAAGAGCAAAACTTTGAGATACAGATTAACAAAAATCGATAAAAATATCCACAGTCCGAAAAACATTTATTTGTCCGTACCAAAAGTTGTTTTTGGGTCCGTTAATGGTTAAGACGTTGAGTTCAATTGTGTCATGCTTTATATCAGGGGTCATCGGTCGTTTTGAACCACGCGCTACTTTTTGGAATCTGATCATGGCCTACTTTTTGGAATCTGATCATCATTTTTTAAGTGTAGTGATATGGCTACGGGGTAGGCTTCAACCCCCTTATCCCACCAAGGGTCAACTAGGTGGGATAAGGGGGTTGAAGCCTACCCCGTAGCCATATCACTACACTTAAAAAATACAAATAACTTAAAAACCATAACTTGGATTTTCAGCATGTATCTCCTAGCAAATGGAGCAAAAACCTCAGTCCTCTTATCTCCTCCAATACCGAAACACATAAATAAAGTTGGTGTAAATTGTATTAACATTTGATGTTTAGGCATGGCATTGATTGCCTTGTAATTAATATGTACATCAGCTGTATTGTATCAAATGTAAGGCGCGATTTATGAAAGTAAATCAAAGGAGTAAAAAATTTTCGGCTCAACTTTTCAACATGGTCTGCCTCGTTACACTTGATCGACAAAAACTTGTGAAATCCAACTCCTAGTTTACTCCAACCCTAATTCTGATAATGTAGAAGCATGCATGTACAAATGCTCTGAACCGTAGCTTAGTGATCAGTTTGAGAATTTACTGTTTTTGGTGTCTTGTTGTAGACTACACTCCAGTATCGCACGGCCAAATTACATAATTTTCAGTTTTCGGTCAGCACGGAAGCGCCAAAGGTATATTTCTAACAACAATGTAATTTTAAAAATTGCAAAACAGTTAAATATAAGACCTCGCGCAACACAAAATTCATTACTTCTTTCAAATTATAGCTGAACGGGGAAAAAACAAGCAAGTTGAAATTTAGCTTAAATACAAACTTGACGGTCTGCTAAGCGTTTGCACGTTTGCTAAGTCACGTTTCAAACATACTGATAACCGGTGCTTCAGAATTAACAGTCATCAGCGATGCATTGTCTGCAATTGGTGAGATATGTACTCTTCTATTACGCTACGCGCATCGAGGTTAAGCTTTGCAAGACATATTGAAAAAGGAATTTTAAATACAAGCCACCAATGATGGAAACTTTTGTGTACATCTCGATGTGTTGAGCGGCATGACTCTATCATCATTTTTTTAGAGCTTTTTTCAGCAACTGTAAAAACACTTGAAGACCTTCAGGACACAATTCCTTAAGTTTTCGCCAAAGCAACCCCTATGGTGGACTGTATTGAAAAAAGCAGTTTTGTGGTTGCTTGTTAAGTAATTGCAAAATTTGCAGAATTAACTTTCCCACTTTTAAAAAATATTGGAAAAAAAGCAGCTGGACATGTTTGCAACCAAGAAATTAATCGAAAGTGTGCAACTGGCTCTTCACAATGATAGAAAGAATTGCGAAGATTCTATTAAGCAAATTTGTACAAAAGTCAAAAACCTCTGTGAAAAGTATAAGATTCCACTAATTGCGAGAAGAGTCAATTGGTGAAATCATCGAGAAAACAATCGAATTTTTATTTTCGCTAATTTATCTGTGCACCACATAGGGAGCATTTGTTGGTACAAATATGTGAAAGGTTTAAAAACCAAACGATAAAATGCCAAAGTCTTTGCAATTTGATACTGTGACATTGACATCTTCAGAGACAGACAACTTGTTGGAAATAGGTCAACAAAATGTTAATAGCAAAATTGTCACTGTTGCAGAAATTACGCGCTGGAAAGAAATGCAGAAGAAACAGGATATCACCATTCTTTCAACAAACGCTATTGATGCTTTGGAAGCTTGCAATGCAGCTCTTTTTCCACATGTTTGGAAGTTGCTTACTATTTTGGCAACGCTACTTGTAACAACTACAACTTGTCACCACTGTAGTTACAGATAGCGTTTCCAAAACAGTAAGCATCTTCCGAACATTTGGGAAAAAGTCTGCATTGTAAGTAAACGTAACTTTAGCACCATGCGGCGTCTAAAATCGTAACTAAGGTTTTCAACAAGAGAACAACGGTTGACCGCTCTTTCTTTGCGTTCCATTCACCGGGAACAAGCAATTAACAAAGACAGTGTTTTGAATGAATATGCCGCAATTGTTAATAGAAGATCTGATTTTATTCTGTAGTTTATCGATGCTTTGTGTTGCAACCCAAAATCCTGGGGAAAAATTGTCCTCTTCACTCCTTTTCATTGGAAACCTATGAAACTGTACACACTTCTGAAAACTAGTATAAGTGTTTCAATGCCTTTGGCACCTTAGTTTGGCTATTTTTTGTTGCTGCAAACTATGGTTAATACCTATAAAATCATCAAATCAAATTATCAATTAACAGTGATCTTAATCACCTTGGCTGAAATACAATACATCAAAAAGCTGACTTGCAAAGTTAGGATTTAGTTTAAGACATGACGTTATGAGTTTTGAAGGTTTTATCATGCTTGCTTGGCTCAGGCCTTGGCCAAAGCATGTAAAAGCGCATATCAGTCGAGCGAAAAAATACGATCAATAATATCAATTATCTGTAGACCCATTACCAATCGAAGTAGGCTACGTCAATTAGTGATTTAATCAGATTTTGTCACAGCAAAATTGCTGATTAGTAATTATAATAACGCAAATGTTGTCAGTAATCTCTTACAAAAATCTGGTTACACGTCTGGCGGGGGCTATCTGTTTGATACCATTGGTATTTCTGCTCTACAGCAACAGTGAAAACCTTTTTGCTTTGGATATCAAGTGGCAAAAAAAAACGATTTGAGAAATTGCAGGGTCAAAAATTTGCGCTACCCAAGAAGAACTGAAGGTGAAGACCTTTTCTTTCTTTTTGAAATCTGTCGTTTACTTTTGAAAAATTTTGAGAAATTTTACAAACAGGCTTGCGGGCGACTCATAAACTATTGCCCTTCACGTGCTATCTGGCGCCCGCGAGCATATGCTTAGTGAATCCTGCTCTATATTAACCTATTTGCATTTGACTGACTATAACGGATGAGCGTCCGAGCTTTACTCTCAGCTTTTTGTTAAATAGTTGGGAGTTATAACATGCAGAAATAAATCCAATTATTTCTTTTGATGTAGTAGCTTACAGGTGTATGGAAACTCGCAAATTCAGAGCAGGGGAGCCAGAACATTTTTAGATCATTATCTAAAATGTTTCACCCGTTCTTATCAATACATTAAGTTCCATAGCAATATAATCGCATTCGCATGCACTTATCAATACTGTAATCGCAAAAAACTTTAAACTACTGTAAAAATATGCTTTTTTAAAAAATTTTGTGGAAATAAAAAACTAAAATTGTTTACTACAATGTCAGTTCGTAAACTTTTCTAGCAATTAGAAGGCGTGCTCCTCTGTAGCCACCCCTGCTTTTAATCAGTAAATTTTTTAAAGTAGTTGTTATTCGTTTTTTGTTTGGGATGTAAAATCTCTGACTACCGTCAAAAATTTAATAGATAAATGTAATTGAAAGGCCAAATTGCTCCAAAATCTCATAAGCCTTTAATATTTTTTCAAACTAAGGTTGTTGAGTACGTTTTTGTGGGAGTACTGCTTCCGTTCGGGTAAGCAAAACGACCCATTTGGAGGACAATGATCCTGGCTGCCACCGTTGGCGAAGTGCTCGAAACTATACCCAAAACAAAAGCAGGTAAGTTATAGACGTCGGCGCCAAATCATTGTATTTGGTAAGGCACAAATTCAATGGGGGCGCAATCTTTGCCAAATCCCAAAAATGTTCATTTTTCACAAAGTTAAAAGTGTTAAACGCATTTTTTGGGGCATCACTTTTGCTTAGGAGTACGTCATTCTGTGGATTGACGTGGCTTTGCATTGTGACAGAGGCAATACACAAAATTTACAAATTTTGCCCTGGTTCATCAGCAGGGTAACCATTTTGCTCTCATTTCTAAGATTTGTG
The DNA here is from genome assembly GCA_963675345.1 of Trididemnum clinides. NCBI lineage: Eukaryota > Metazoa > Chordata > Ascidiacea > Aplousobranchia > Didemnidae > Trididemnum > Trididemnum clinides. The sequence continues at coordinate 4,719 of CAVLYW010000100.1, forward strand.
CGTGTATTTATAAGCAGCATCTGAGATCAGTGTGTTCATTTCTGCAAAACGTGCTAATTTTTAAGTTGTGTGCTCGGATTTGTCTTAAACACTATTTGATTTTATGAAGTTGATCTCAAAAAAAACAAATCTTAACTTTACAAATGACGAAAATGTCGTACTCTAGAAGTTTTTCGTCATTGCACAAAAGCGTGCGTATTTTTTGATGGAGGCAGATGATACTTCCAGCCTATCAAATCTGAGAAATAACACTTCTACCATATACTTTCGCGCCTGACAAAAGAATCTTACAATTTAACGTTAAAAATGCACTTGAAAATCTTGGGGGCTTTAGCCCTTCTATCCTACCTATTGATTCTCGCTGATTTTGGCCAAATAAGTGATAAGCCATACGTAAGAAACCATCAATCTGTAATTAAAGACAAAGACGTCTGACAAAAACGTTTTTTCTACCATTTTTGAAGGTTGCTTAAATTAAAAAATTGTCCATTACGTCATATTAGATTTAAAAACATTGCCCATAATGAGCGTTTACGGGTGCATATGTTTAAGTTACTTTTCAGAAATTCCAAAATGATTTGCCCAAAATGTCAATGCAGTAGGTCCCATTGGCTGGCTAAATCCTACGTAAAAACTCAATTCAGAGTGAGATAAAAACGTTTACGTTAACATATTTTGAATATTGCTTACTTATAAACAAAACAATGACAAAATCACTATAAAAGCGTTTCTTAGAAATAGGAAATCATTTGCTTTTTCATATGTAGCCTTTCAAAGTAAGCATATTTCTTAGAAATTACCTTGTGAAAATTTTTTGAGAGAGTTTTTGTATTTATAGAACATTATTAGCTACCTAAGTTTCATTTTTTGCTGTTTTCATAAATTTTTTGTAGTTTACCTATCCATTTCTGAAACGTTGTACACTTGTAGTACTGATGCATCAAGTAAATAAATTTTAAATTATGCATTGATACAAACAGGTTTAACTTCACAGAATTGATGACTGGGTCCAAGTGTGCACATGAAAGTGTACCTAAGCATGCTTTGATTAATAACCATAGGAAAGAATGGTGCTGCGCTTAAGAAATAATTAAGTAATTGAGGTGCAAAAAGTATGCTCAGTCGCACTACAGATAAACATAAACAACAAAACTGAAAACTACCACCGCTCAAAAAATACCTATTGCTCGCTATATATCATTGCTTTTCTGTCGGCCTACCAAGCTTTTCTCGGCCAATTTTTATTTATGCTTCACCATGGCGACTTCCTTTTTTCTACGTTACCAAGATGGAACGTCTTTAACGAAGAGCCTGTTGCACCATCATCAGATGCCCCTTGTTCTCCTTTATCTTATTTTTCCCTCTGAAATGTCCGCACCTTTTGTAGGAGTCACCCTGACTCAATTCTTCCTGTTTTCTTATAAGTGGTTCTTTTGTCTTCCATCTTATTATTCTACTTCAGGATGGGCCAGGCATGAATTAAAACTAAGATATTTCAGGCCTTCGTAAAGAGGCTTTTGACCACTCAACCGCTCATTCTTTCGCCTTCTCCTTACAAAACTTTACTGAAATCTTTTTGCCAGGTATCCTTCTCTTCCTTAGAATTCACCTTATTCAGTGTTGAACTTACTCTTCCTACTTCATGCTCTCGCTTCAATTATTCTTTTTCTCGCCACGGTGCTGCTCTTACTCACCTTGACTTCCTCCAATCTCACGATCTCGTGATTTGGACTGATGGCTTAGTCCCTTTTCGTTTAGGCAAACAAGGCTCTGGGATCTAAGTCAAATTTTTGCTTTATGGTGCTGAGATTTTCATTTGGTAGGCCCAGTTTGTTCCAGCTTTTGTGCTAAAGCCGGCGCCATTCAACAAGCTGTCCGCTGGTCTCAGCCTCACCAGAAAGTCTTTCATTTTTCTCATCTTCTCCTTTTCTCAGACTATCGCTCTGTCCTTGTTACACTTTCTTCTCCTCCGTCTTTGCTTCTTTTTTACATTCTCTGGCATATCCGGCAGAAATTATTCAGCCTCTTTTTCTCCTTTTCTACATGGCTACTCAATCACTCATTTCATCCAGATAATGCCACGCGGATCAGCTTGCCAAAAGAAGAGTGCTGCTTCAGCCATCCACAATTGCTTGTAGTCTCTCTCTTCTTACCTCTGGTATCATCTAATCTCTTCTTTCCGACCGGAGGTGTACCGTTTTATCAAAACTTTTTGACACGCAATTTTCTTAATTATTCTCAGAAGCATTTTAGTTTTTTCGTAACGCTCGTTTCCTCTTCTATATATGACCCCTGATCCAGGTCTCGGTAAATTTACTGGCTTTTACAGATTCATGATCTTTTACCATAAACCAATGCTGAGAAACAGATGAGATAACAACCATACATCATTGCTACTATAATTTTCGAAAGATACTTTTCATCTGAATCATTAAAATCCACTTAAAATCTGTCTTCATTCTGCTCTGCTCCCCCATCAACCTTTGCAACTGTACTACATAATCACCCACAATTTTTTAGTCTTTTTATCTCAACCTATAACGCTGGACCAAAAACACAAATTTTCGTTCTTTAGATCTCGGCAAGCTTACGTTACAAGCAATTAAAAAATGCTTTTAAATATCTCTACGGCTACTGTAAAATACAGAATATGAGAAATAAAATTTTTGCCTGCATGGCTTGGCCTAATACCTGCAAACTAAAGCTGCAAAACGTCGCTGTACCGGCGCGATGGCGTAGAAGTTAGAGCGTCCGCTTCGTAGTCGGTAGACCTGGGGTTCATTCCCCTTGTCGCGTCATACCAAAAGACTAAAAACTGGTATTCACAGCTTCCTGCTTCCCTGTTAAGTGCCTTGCCCAAGCTGCATGGCTTGGGCAAGGCACTTAACGGGACGCCTCCACCTTTATGTGGCAGACAGGTGGCCTACCCGTACTTCACCGGATTACAATTGTAAAGTTGCTAACCCAGCGTGTCGTAAAAAGGCGACTCTTGGGTACCCACCAGTGGCATTCCGCCTTGTTGGTGGTGGGAATACCAGTCACTCATGACTGGTTCGAAATGGGCTGCCATCTTTCCCTTAGCCTAATTGCAATTAGGTTGATGACATGAACCTGAATTGCCGTTCGTGCCGTACCTCTATCCCAAGGAAGAGGAGGGGTAATCTCAACAACAACAATAACAACAAACGTCGCTATCACGTCTAACCCAAACTGGTTACAAAAAGGAACTTCAGGTTGACTGAAAGTCACAACCCATTGCATTTTTAAGGTTTGCAAACAAAAAAGGTATAAAATTAAACGTAATAAAGACGAAGACGTTGGCAACAAAGCAAAACATATCGTATTGTGCTAAAAATATAGCAAAAACTGAAACGTTACAAATTTGTCGAGTCTATCCACAAAATAATAAGAACGGCACGAAAGCTCTGTTTTACGCTAAGAGCATATCACTAAACAGGCTGATTCAGTGACTGCTAATCGTTATACCTGTGGTACAAGCTACAGCAATTTGCACAGCAAACTTTTTCAAAAAACACAATTTTGGCAGAGAAGTGACTTTTAGTATCCAAGTTGCTATTATTGCTACTAGCAATACACCGTTGAACATAATAATACAATATATTTAGCAAATTCAAACGTTTTCGGCGCTACATATTGCCCTCATCAGGATCTATACACAAATTATTACAGCATTAAAACTTTTCAAGGTCAGGTAAAAGTGCCATCAAAGAGCATATAAGAAAATGCAATTCGTGACAAACTCAGCGGAATAACATGAAGCAATTTGAAATACTTAGAAAATGACAAACATCCCATAAAGCCTTGGTGATCAAAAGAAGTAACCCTGTGCTAAACAAACAACTGTATGCAAACAGAGCGTCATTTTTACTAAACGAGTTTTAATCAAAGATATTTATTTAATCATTTAACCAAACAATTTCGCACCAAACTTTACGGTAGTTTTAATTCATTAGAAACAATTATTTACATAACCTTAAATCCGATCAACTCCTAGCAGACAATTGTTTCTATTATCAGATTTTTTGTTAGCAATAACCAGACAATTACGGAGACCGCAGAATGAAGCTTTACTGTTTGTTATCAGAACTATTTTCAAGTTATTTTTTTTTTGTTTTCGTTTAACGAAAGTTTTAATGCTGAAATAATTTGTGTATAGATCCTAATGAGGGCGATGTGTAGCGCCGAAAACGTTTGAATTTGCTAAATATATTGTATTATTATGTTCAACGGTGTATTGCTAGTAGCAATAATAGCAGCTTTTTCTGAAAAGATATGAAACCGGGTAAATAATGCTTTTAAAATTGCTTCAAGGTAACAAAGTTCATTTCAGAAAGGCGGAAGCTTTTCTTCTAACTTTTAATAAACATAAAATATTTAAAAAGATTTTTTCTCAAAATGCCAAAATTGCGTTTCTCCCTCTTTCCTTAAACATTTCTGTTCTACAAGTGATGAAGATGTGGCTTCAGCTTAATTACCGATGGCGCAGTAGGGTGACTTAAAGTGCAATTTCATGTTTCCGTCTTGTAACCAAGTGGCTTAAAGATTGAGTAGTTGCACAATGAAGCTTTGCTACGTTGCTGCTTGGATAAACTTTTTAGGAAATTGAACTCAACAGTAATTTTCTCTCCTTAGTTGATTTTGTTAAGAACTAAACATATTTCAAGTAATATCAAGCAATCTAAGCAGAATATTGCCATTACGAAAACGCGAAGCAGGTAGAGTTAATTATCAATTCAACTTTTAGTGATTTGTGTTGTCTAAAGAACAAATGCAAGTTAACAATAGTACCGGTAGTTTTAATCTAAAAACTTACCTTTATGGAATGCCCAGATTTTTATCTAAGTCAAGCTAAAAATCTTCCATAATAAAAGGAGCTTACTCCTTTTTGCCCTTTGTATCCTTTTTGCCCTTTTAGTCCTTGCTGCCCTTTTACTTCTTTTGCACCAGAAAATCCAGTCAATCCTCGATCTCCTTTTGTTCCCTTTGCACCAGACAAACCAGTCAATCCCCGATCTCCCTTCATTCCTTTTGCACCAAAAAAACCAGTCAATCCTCGATCTCCTTTCGTTCCTTTTGCACCAGACAAGCCAGTAAACCCACGATCTCCTTTTATTCCTTTTGCACCAGACAAACCAGTCAATCCCCGAACTCCTTTCATTCCCTTAATTCCTTGAAGTCCTTGTGATCCTGTAAACCCACGATCGCCCTTCATTCCTTTTGCACCGAAAAAACCAGTCAATCCCCGATCTCCTTTCATTCCCTTAATTCCTTGTGATCCTGTAAACCCTCGATCTCCTTTTATTCGCTTTGTACCAAAAGATCCAGGAAGTCCTCGATCTACTTTTATTCCTTTTGCACCAGACAAACCAGTAAGTCCTCGAACTCCTTTTATTCCTTTTGCACCAAACAAACCAGTCAATCCTCGAACTCCTTTTATTCCCTTAATTCCTTGAAGTCCTTGTGATCCTGTAAACCCACGATCTCCTTTCATTCCTTTTGCACCGAAAAAACCAGTCAATCCCCGAATTCCCTTCATTCCCTTAATTCCTTGAAGGCCTTGTGATCCTGTAAACCCTCGATCTCTTTTTATTCGCTTTGTACCGGAAGATCCAGTAAGTCCTCGATCTCCTTTTATTCCTTTTGCACCAGACAAACCAGTCAATCCCCGAACTCCTTTCATTCCCTTAATTCCTTGAAGTCCTTGTGATCCTGTAAACCCACGATCGCCCTTCATTCCTTTTGCACCGAAAAAACCAGTCAATCCCCGAACTCCTTTCATTCCCTTAATTCTTTGTGATCCTGTAAACCCTCGATCTCCTTTTATTCGCTTTGTACCAAAAGATCCAGGAAGTCCTCGATCTCCCTTTATTCCTTTTGCACCAGACAAACCAGTCAATCCTCGAACTCCTTTTATTCCTTTTGCACCAAAAAAACCAGTCAATACTCGAACTCCTTTTATTCCCTTAATTCCTTGAAGGCCTTGTGATCCTGTAAACCCACGATCTCCCTTCATTCTTTTTGCACCGAAAAAACCATTCAATCCCCGAACTCCCTTCATTCCCTTAATTCCTTGAAGTCCTTGTGATCCTGTAAACCCTCGATCTCCTTTTATTCGCTTTGTACCGGAAGATCCAGTAAGTCCTCGATCTCCTTTTATTCCTTTTGCACCAGACAAACCAGTCAATCCTCGAACTCCTTTTATTCCTTTTGCACCAGACAAACCAGTCAATCCTCGAACTCCCTTCATTCCCTTAATTCCTTGAAGTCCTTGTGATCCTGTAAACCCTCGATCTCCTTTCATTCCTTTTGCACCAAAAAAACCAGTCAATCCCCGAACTCCTTTCATTCCCTTAATTCTTTGTGATCCTGTAAACCCTCGATCTCTTTTTATTCCTTTTGTACCGGAAGATCCAGGATGTCCTCGATCTCCTTTTATTCCTTTTGCACCAGACAAACCAGTAAGTCCTCGAACTTCTTTTATTCGCTTTGCACCAGAAAAACCAGTCAATCCTCGAACTCCTTTTATTCCCTTAATTCCTTGAAGACCTTGTGATCCTGTAAACCCACGATCTCCCTTCATTCCTTTTGCACCAGACAAACCAGTCAATCCCCGAACTCCCTTCATTCCCTGAAGTCCTTGTGATCCTGTAAACCCTCGATCTCCCTTTATTCCTTTTGTACCGGAAAAACCAGTCAATCCACGATCTCCTTTTGTTCCCTTTGCACCAGACAAACCAGTCAATCCACGTACTCCCTTCATTCCCTTAATTCCTTGAAGTCCTTGTGATCCTGTAAACCCTCGAACTCCTTTCATTCCTTTTGTATCGGAAGATCCAGTAAGTCCTTGATTTCCTTTTATTCCTTTTGCACCAGAAAAACCAGTAAACCCTCGATCTCCCTTTATTCCTTTTGCACCGAAAAAACCAGTCAATCCTCGAACTCCTTTCATTCCCTTAATTCCTTGTGATCCTGTAAAGCCTCGATCTCCTTTCATTCCTTTTCTACTGGAAGATCCAGTAAATCCTCGATCTCCTTTTATTCCTTTTGTACCGGAAGATCCAGTAAGTCCTCAATATCCTTTCATTCCTTTTGCACCAGAAAAACCAGTAAGTCCTCGAACTCCCTTCATTCCCTTAATTCCTCGAAGTCCTTGTGATCCTGTAAACCCTCGATCTCCTTTCATTCCTTTTGCACCGAAAGATCCAGTAAGTCCTCGATCTCCTTTTATTCCTTTTGCACCAGACAAACCAGTAAACCCTCGAACTCCTTTTATTCCTTTTGCACCAGAAAAACCAGTCAATAATCGATCTCCTTTCATTCCCTTATTTCCTTGAAGTCCTTGTGATCCTGTAAACCCTCGATCTCCCTTCATTCCTTTTGCACCAGAAAAACCAGTAAACCCTCGAACTCCTTTTATTCCTTTTGCACCGGAAAAACCAGTCAATCTTCGAACTCCTTTCATTCCCTTAATTCCTTGAAGTCCTTGTGATCCTGTAAACCCTCGAACTCCTTTCATTCCTTTTGTACCGGAAGATCCAGTAAGTCCTCGATCTCTTTTTATTCCTTTTGCACCGGACAAACCAGTAAACCCACGATCTCCCTTCATTCCTTTTGCACCAAAAAAACCAGTCAATCCCCGAACTCCTTTCATTCCCTTAATTCCTTGAAGTCCTTGTGATCCTGTAAACCCTCGATCTCTTTTTATTCCTTTTGTACCGGAAAATCCAGTAAGTCCTCGGTCTCCTTTCGTTCCCTTTGCACCAGACAAACCAGTAAGTCCTCGAACTCCTTTTATTCGCTTTGCACCAGAAAAACCAGTCAATCTTCGAACTCCTTTCATTCCCTTAATTCCTTGAAGTCCTTGTGATCCTGTAAACCCTCGATCTCCTTTCATTCCTTTTGTACCGGAAGATCCAGTAAGTCCTCGATCTCCTTTTATTCATTTTGCACCAGACAAACCAGTAAACCCTCGATCTCCCTTCATTCCTTTTGCACCAAAAAAACCAGTCAATCCTCGATCTCCTTTCATTCCCTTAATTCCTTGAAGTCCTTGTGATCCTGTAAACCCTCGATCTCCCTTCATTCCCTTTGCACCAGAAAAAACAGTCAATCCCCGAATTCCTTTCATTCCCTTAATTCCTTGAAGTCCTTGTGATCCTGTAAACCCTCGATCTCCTTTTATTCGCTTTGTACCGGAAGATCCAGTAAGTCCTCGATTTCCTTTTATTCCTTTTGTACCAGAAAAACCAGTAAACCCTCGAACTCCCTTTATTCCTTTTGCACCGGAAAAACCAGTCAATCCTCGAACTCCTTTCATTCCCTTAATTCCTTGTGATCCTGTAAAGCCTCGATCTCCCTTTATTCCTTTTGTACTGGAAGATCCAGTAAATCCTCGATCTCCTTTTAATCCTTTTGTACCGGAAGATCCAGTAAGTCCTCAATCTCCTTTCATTCCTTTTGCACCAGAAAAACCAGTAAGTCCTCGAACTCCTTTCATTCCCTTAATTCCTTGAAGTCCTTGTGATCCTGTAAACCCTCGATCTCCTTTCATTCTTTTTGTACCGGAAGATCCAGTAAGTCCTCGATCTCCTTTCATTCCCTTTGCACCAGACAAACCAGTACGTCCTCGAACTCCTTTTATTCGCTTTGCACCGGACAAACCAGTCAATCCTTGATCTCCTTTCATACCCTTAATTCCTTGAAGTCCTTGTGATCCTGTAAACCCTCGATCTCCCTTCATTCCTTTTGTACCGGAAGATCCAGTAAGTCCTCGATCTCCTTTCATTCCTTTTGCACCAGACAAACCAGTAAACCCACGATCTCCTTTCATTCCTTTTGCACCAGAAAAACCAGTAAGTCCTCGATCTCCTTTTATTCCCTTAATTCCTTGAAGTCCTTGTGATCCTGTAAACCCTCGATCTCCCTTCATTCCTTTTGCACCAGAAAAACCAGTCAATCCCCGAACTCCTTTCATTCCTTGAATTCCTTGTGATCCTGTAAACCCTCGATCTCCCTTTATTCTTTTTGTACCGGAAGATCCAGGAAGTCCTCGATCTCCTTTTATTCCTTTTGCACCAGACAAACCAGTAAGTCCTCGAACTCCTTTTATTCGCTTTTGCACCAGAAAAACCAGTCAATACTCGAACTCCTTTCATTCCCTTAATTCCTTGAAGACCTTGTGATCCTGTAAACCCACGATTTCCTTTCATTCCTTTTGCACCAGACAAACCAGTCAATCCCCGAACTCCCTTCATTCCCTGAAGTCCTTGTGATCCTGTAAACCCTCGATCTCCCTTTATTCCTTTTGTACCGGAAAAACCAGTAAACCCACGATCTCCTTTTATTCCTTTTGCACCAGACAAACCAGTCAATCCTCGATCTCCCTTCATTCCCTTAATTCCTTGAAGTCCTTGTGATCCTGTAAACCCTCGATCTCCCTTCATTCCTTTTGCACCGAAAAAACCAGTCAATCCACGAACTCCTTTCATTCCCTTAATTCCTTGTGATCCTGTAAACCCTCGAACTCCCTTTATTCCTTTTGTACCGGAAGATCCAGAAAGTACTCGATCTCCTTTTATTCCTTTTGCACCAGACAAACCAGTAAGTCCTCGAACTCCTTTTATTCGCTTTTGCACCAGAAAAACCAGTCAATCCTCGATCTCCTTTCATTCCCTTAATTCCTTGAAGACCTTGTGATCCTGTAAACCCACGATTTGCTTTCATTCCTTTTGCACCAGACAAACCAGTCAATCCCCGAACTCCTTTCATTCCCTTATGTCCTTGTGATCCTGTAAACCATCGATCTCCTTTTATTCGCTTTGTACCGGAAGATCCAGTAAGTCCTCGATCTCCTTTTATTTCTTTTGCACCAGAAAAACCAGTCAATCCTCGAACCTCTTTTATTCCTTTTGCACCAGACAAACCAGTCAATCCTCGATCTCCCTTCATTCCCTTAATTCCTTGAAGTCCTTGTGATCCTGTAAACCCTCGATCTCCTTTCATTCCTTTTGCACCGAAAAAACCAGTCAATCCCCGAACTCCTTTCATTCCCTTAATTCTTTGTGATCCTGTAAACCCTCGATCTCCCTTTATTCCTTTTGTACCGGAAGATCCAGGATGTCCTCGATCTCCTTTTATTCCTTTTGCACCAGACAAACCAGTAAGTCCTCGAACTCCTTTTATTCGCTTTGCACCAGAAAAACCAGTCAATCCTCGAACTCCTTTTATTCCCTTAATTCCTTGAAGACCTTGTGATCCTGTAAACCCACGATCTCCCTTCATTCCTTTTGCACCAGACAAACCAGTCAATCACCGAACTCCCTTCATTCCCTGAAGTCCTTGTGATCCTGTAAACCCTCGATCTCCCTTTATTCCTTTTGTACCGGAAAAACCAGTCAATCCACGATCTCCTTTTGTTCCCTTTGCACAAGACAAATCAGTCAATCCACGTACTCCCTTCATTCCCTTAATTCCTTGAAGTCCTTGTGATCCTGTAAACCCTCGAACTCCTTTCATTCCTTTTGTATCGGAAGATCCAGTAAGTCCTTGATTTCCTTTTATTCCTTTTGCACCAGAAAAACCAGTAAACCCTCGATCTCCCTTTATTCCTTTTGCACCGAAAAAACCAGTCAATCCTCGAACTCCTTTCATTCCCTTAATTCCTTGTGATCCTGTAAAGCCTCGATCTCCTTTCATTCCTTTTCTACTGGAAGATCCAGTAAATCCTCGATCTCCTTTTATTCCTTTTGTACCGGAAAAACCAGTAAGTCCTCAATATCCTTCCATTCCTTTTGCACCAGAAAAACCAGTAAGTCCTCGAACTCCCTTCATTCCCTTAATTCCTCGAAGTCCTTGTGATCCTGTAAACCCTCGATCTCCTTTCATTCCTTTTGCACCGAAAGATCCAGTAAGTCCTCGATCTCCTTTTATTCCTTTTGCACCAGACAAACCAGTAAACCCTCGAACTCCTTTTATTCCTTTTGCACCAGAAAAACCAGTCAATAATCGATCTCCTTTCATTCCCTTATTTCCTTGAAGTCCTTGTGATCCTGTAAACCCTCGATCTCCCTTCATTCCTTTTGCACCAGAAAAACCAGTAAACCCTCGAACTCCTTTTATTCCTTTTGCACCGGAAAAACCAGTCAATCCTCGAACTCCTTTCATTCCCTTAATTCCTTGAAGTCCTTGTGATCCTGTAAACCCTCGAACTCCTTTCATTCCTTTTGTACCGGAAGATCCAGTAAGTCCTCGATCTCCTTTTATTCCCTTTGCACCGGACAAACCAGTAAACCCACGATCTCCCTTCATTCCTTTTGCACCAAAAAAACCAGTCAATCCCCAAACTCCTTTCATTCCCTTAATTCCTTGAAGTCCTTGTGATCCTGTAAACCCTCGATCTCTTTTTATTCTTTTTGTACCGGAAGATCCAGTAAGTCCTCGGTCTCCTTTCGTTCCCTTTGCACCAGACAAACCAGTAAGTCCTCGAACTCCTTTTATTCGCTTTGCACCAGAAAAACCAGTCAATCCTCGAACTCCTTTCATTCCCTTAATTCCTTGAAGTCCTTGTGATCCTGTAAACCCTCGATCTCCTTTCATTCCTTTTGTACCGGAAGATCCAGTAAGTCCTCGATCTCCTTTTATTCATTTTGCACCAGACAAACCAGTAAACCCTCGATCTCCCTTCATTCCTTTTGCACCAAAAAAACCAGTCAATCCTCGATCTCCTTTCATTCCCTTAATTCCTTGAAGTCCTTGTGATCCTGTAAACCCTCGATCTCCCTTCATTCCTTTTGCACCAGAAAAAACAGTCAATCCCCGAACTCCTTTCATTCCCTTAATTCCTTGAAGTCCTTGTGATCCTGTAAACCCTCGAATTCCTTTTATTCGCTTTGTACCGGAAGATCCAGTAAGTCCTCGATTTCCTTTTATTCCTTTTGTACCAGAAAAACCAGTAAACCCTCGATCTCCCTTTATTCCTTTTGCACCGGAAAAACCAGTCAATCCTCGATCTCCTTTCATTCCCTTAATTCCTTGTGATCCTGTAAAGCCTCGATCTCCCTTTATTCCTTTTGTACTGGAAGATCCAGTAAATCCTCGATCTCCTTTTAATCCTTTTGTACCGGAAGATCCAGTAAGTCCTCAATCTCCTTTCATTCCTTTTGCACCAGAAAAACCAGTAAGTCCTCGAACTCCTTTCATTCCCTTAATTCCTTGAAGTCCTTGTGATCCTGTAAACCCTCGATCTCCTTTCATTCTTTTTGTACCGGAAGATCCAGTAAGTCCTCGGTCTCTTTTCATTCCCTTTGCACCAGACAAACCAGTACGTCCTTGAACTCCTTTTATTCGCTTTGCACCGGACAAACCAGTCAATCCTCGATCTCCTTTCATACCCTTAATTCCTTGAAGTCCTTGTGATCCTGTAAACCCTCGATCTCCCTTCATTCCTTTTGTACCGGAAGATCCAGTAAGTCCTCGATCTCCTTTCATTCCTTTTGCACCAGACAAACCAGTAAACCCACGATCTCCTTTCATTCCTTTTGCACCAGAAAAACCAGTAAGTCCTCGATCTCCTTTCATTCCCTTAATTCCTTGAAGTCCTTGTGATCCTGTAAACCCTCGATCTCCCTTCATTCCTTTTGCACCAGAAAAACCAGTCAATCCCCGAACTCCTTTCATTCCTTGAATTCCTTGTGATCCTGTAAACCCTCGATCTCCCTTTATTCTTTTTGTACCGGAAGATCCAGGAAGTCCTCGATCTCCTTTTATTCCTTTTGCACCAGACAAACCAGTAAGTCCTCGAACTCCTTTTATTCGCTTTTGCACCAGAAAAACCAGTCAATACTCGAACTCCTTTCATTCCCTTAATTCCTTGAAGACCTTGTGATCCTGTAAACCCACGATTTCCTTTCATTCCTTTTGCACCAGACAAACCAGTCAATCCCCGAACTCCCTTCATTCCCTGAAGTCCTTGTGATCCTGTAAACCCTCGATCTCCCTTTATTCCTTTTGTACCGGAAAAACCAGTAAACCCACGATCTCCTTTTATGCCTTTTGCACCAGACAAACCAGTCAATCCTCGATCTCCCTTCATTCCCTTAATTCCTTGAAGTCCTTGTGATCCTGTAAACCCTCGATCTCCGTTCATTCCTTTTGCACCGAAAAAACCAGTCAATCCCCGAACTCCTTTCATTCCCTTAATTCCTTGTGATCCTGTAAACCCTCGAACTCCCTTTATTCCTTTTGTACCGGAAGATCCAGGAAGTACTCGATCTCCTTTTATTCCTTTTGCACCAGACAAACCAGTAAGTCCTCGAACTCCTTTTATTCGCTTTTGCACCAGAAAAACCAGTCAATCCTCGATCTCCTTTCATTCCCTTAATTCCTTGAAGACCTTGTGATCCTGTAAACCCACGATTTGCTTTCATTCCTTTTGCACCAGACAAACCAGTCAATCCCCGAACTCCTTTCATTCCCTTAATTCCTTGTGATCCTGTAAACCATCGATCTCCTTTTATTCGCTTTGTACCGGAAGATCCAGTAAGTCCTCGATCTCCTTTTATTCCTTTTGCACCAGACAAACCAGTCAATCTTCGAACCCCTTTTATTCCTTTTGCACCAGACAAACCAGTCAATCCTCGATCTCCCTTCATTCCCTTAATTCCTTGAAGTCCTTGTGATCCTGTAAACCCTCGATCTCCTTTCATTCCTGTTGCACCGAAAAAACCAGTCAATCCCCGAACTCCTTTCATTCCCTTAATTCCTTGTGATCCTGTAAACCCTCGATCTCCCTTTATTCCTTTTGTACCGGAAGATCCAGGAAGTCCTCGATCTCCTTTTATTCCGTTTGCACTAGACAAACCAGTAAGTCCTCGAACTCCTTTTATTCCTTTTGCACCAGAAAAACCAGTCAATACTCGATCTCCTTTCATTCCCTTAATTCCTTGAAGACCTTGTGATCCTGTAAACCCACGATTTCCTTTCATTCCTTTTGCACCAGACAAACCAGTCAATCCCCGAACTCCCTTCATTCCCTGAAGTCCTTGTGATCCTGTAAACCCTCGATCTCCCTTTATTCCTTTTGTACCGGAAAAACCAGTAAACCCACGATCTCCTTTTATTCCTTTTGCACCAGACAAACCAGTCAATCCTCGATCTCCCTTCATTCCCTTAATTCCTTGAAGTCCTTGTGATCCTGTAAACCCTCGATCTCCCTTCATTCCTTTTGCACCGAAAAAACCAGTCAATCCCCGAACTCCTTTCATTCCCTTAATTCCTTGTGATCCTGTAAACCCTCGAACTCCCTTTATTCCTTTTGTACCCGAAGATCCAGGAAGTACTCGATCTCCTTTTATTCCTTTTGCACCAGACAAACCAGTAAGTCCTCGAACTCCTTTTATTCGCTTTTGCACCAGAAAAACCAGTCAATCCTCGATCTCCTTTCATTCCCTTAATTCCTTGAAGACGTTGTGATCCTGTAAACCCACGATTTGCTTTCATTCCTTTTGCACCAGACAAACCAGTCAATCCCCGAACTCCTTTCATTCCTTTAATTCCTTGTGATCCTGTAAACCATCGAACTCCTTTTATTCGCTTTGTACCGGAAGATCCAGTAAGTCCTCGATCTCCTTTTATTCCTTTTGCACCAGACAAACCAGTCAATCCTCAAACCCCTTTTATTCTTTTTGCACCAGACAAACCAGTCAATCCTCGATCTCCCTTCATTCCCTTAATTCCTTGAAGTCCTTGTGATCCTGTAAACCCTCGATCTCCTTTCATTCCTTTTGCACCGAAAATACCAGTCAATCCCCGAACTCCTTTCATTCCCTTAATTCCTTGTGATCCTGTAAACCCTCGATCTCCCTTTATTCCTTTTGTACCGGAAGATCCAGGAAGTCCTCGATCTCCTTTTATTCCGTTTGCACCAGACAAACCAGTAAGTCCTCGAACTCCTTTTATTCCTTTTGCACCAGAAAAACCAGTCAATCCTCGAACTCCTTTTATTCCCTTAATTCCTTGAAGTCCTTGTGATCCTGTAAACCCACGATCTCCTTTCATTCCTTTTGCACCAGACAAACCAGTCAATCCCCGAACTCCCTTCATTCCCTGAAGTCCTTGTGATCCTGTAAACCCTCGATCTCCTTTTATTCCTTTTGTATCGGAAAAACCAGTCAATCCACGATCTCCTTTTATTCCTTTGCACCAGACAAACCAGTCAATCCACGTACTCCCTTCATTCCCTTAATTCCTTGAAGTCCTTGTGATCCTGTAAACCCTCGATCTCCCTTTGTTCCTTTTGTACCGGAAGATCCAGTAAGTCCTTGATTTCCTTTTATTCCTTTTGTACCAAAAATACCAGTAAACCCTCGATCTCCCTTTATTCCTTTTGCACCGAAAAAACCAGTCAATCCTCGAACTCCTTTCATTCCCTTAATTCCTTGTGATCCTGTAAAGTCTCGATCTCCCTTCATTCCTTTTGTACCGGAAGATCCAGTAAGTCCTCGATCTCCTTTTATTCCTTTTGCACCAGACAAACCAGTAAACCCACGATCTCCCTTCATTCCTTTTGCACCAAAAAAACCAGTCAATCCCCAAACTCTTTTCATTCCCTTAATTCCTTGAAGTCCTTGTGATCCTGTAAACCCTCGATCTCCTTTTATTCCTTTTGTACCGGAAGATCCAGTAAGTCCTCGGTCTCCTTTCATTCCTTATGCACCAGACAAACCAGTAAGTCCTCGAACTTCTTTTATTCGCTTTGCACCAGAAAAACCAGTCAATCCTCGAACTCTATTTATTCCCTTAATTCCTTGAAGTCCTTGTGATCCTGTAAACCCTCGAACTCTTTTCATTCTTTTTGTACCGGAAGATCCAGTAAGTCCACGATCTCCTTTTATTCATTTTGCTCCAGACAAACCAGTAAACCCTCGATCTCCCTTCATTCCTTTTGCACAAGAAAAACCAGTCAATCCTCGATCTCCTTTCATTCCCTTAATTCCTTGAAGTCCTTGTGATCCTGTAAACCCTCGATCTCCCTTCATTCCTTTTGCACCAGAAAAACCAGTCAATCCCCGAACTCCTTTCATTCCCTTAATTCCTTGAAGTCCTTGTGATCCTGTAGACCCTCGATCTCCTTTTATTCGCTTTGTACCGGAAGATCCAGTAAGTCCTCGGTCTCCTTTTGTTCCCTTTGCACCAGACAAACCAGTAAGTCCTCGAACTCCTTTTATTCGCTTTGCACCGGAAGATCCAGCCAATCCTCGAACTCCTTTCATTCCCTTAATTCCTTGAAGACCTTGTGATCCTGTAAACCCTCGATCTCCTTTCATTCCTTTTGTACCGGAAGATCCAGTAAGTCCTCGATCTCCTTTTATTCCTTTTGCACCAGACAAACCAGTAAACCCACGATCTCCCTTCATTCCTTTTGCACCAAAAAAACCAGTCAATCCCCGAACTCCTTTCATTCCCTTAATTCCTTGAAGTCCTTGTGATCCTGTAAACCCTCGATCTCTTTTTATTCCTTTTGAACCGGAAGTTCCAGTAAGTCCTCGGTCTCCTTTCGTTCCCTTTGCACCAGACAAACCAGTAAGTCCTCGAACTCCTTTTATTCCCTTTGCACCAGAAAAACCAGTCAATCTTCGAACTCCTTTCATTCCCTTAATTCTTTGAAGTCCTTGTGATCCTGTAAACCCTCGATCTCCTTTTATTCGCTTTGTACCGGGAGATCCAGTAAGTCCTCGATCTCCTTTCATTTTATTTGCACCAGACAAACCAGTAAACCCTTGATCTCCCTTCATTCCTTTTGCACCAAAAAAACCAGTCAATCCTCGAACTCCTTTCATTCCCTTAATTCCTTGAAGTCCTTGTGATCCTGTAAACCCTCGAACTCCCTTTATTCCTTTTGCACCAGAAAAACCAGTCAATCCCTGAACTCCTTTCATTCCCTGAATTCCTTGAATTCCTTGTGATCCTGTAAACCCTCGATCTCCTTGTATTCGCTTTGTACCGGAAGATCCAGTAAGTCCTCGATTTCCTTTTATTCCTTTTGTACCAGAAAAACCAGTAAACCCTCGATCTCCCTTTATTCCTTTTGCACCGGAAAAACCAGTCAATCCTCGAAATCCTTTCATTCCCTTAATTCCTTGAAGTCCTTGTGATCCTGTAAAGCCTCGATCTCCCTTTATTCCTTTTGTACTGGAAGATCCAGTAAGTCCTCGATCTCCTTTTATTCCTTTTGTACTGGAAGATCCAGTAAGTCCTCAATCTCCTTTCATTCCTTTTGCACCGAAAAAACCAGTAAGTCCTCGAACTCCTTTCATTCCCTTAATTCCTTGAAGTCCTTGTGATCCTGTAAACCCTCGATCTCCTTTCATTCTTTTTGTACCGGAAAAACCAGTAAGTCCTCGGTCTCCTTTCATTCTTTTTGCACCAGACAAACCAGTAAGTCCTCGAACTCCTTTTATTCGCTTTGCACCGGACAAACCAGTCAATCCTCGATCTCCTTTCATACCCTTAATTCCTTGAAGTCCTTGTGATCCTGTAAACCCTCGATCTCCTTTCATTCCTTTTGTACCGAAAGATCCAGTAAGTCCTCGATCTCCTTTCATTCCTTTTGCACCAGACAAACCAGTAAACCCACGATCTCCTTTCATTCCTTTTGCACCAGAAAAACCAGTAAGTCCTCGAACTCCTTTCATTCCCTTAATTCCTTGAAGTCCTTGTGATCCTGTAAACCCTCGATCTCCCTTCATTCCTTTTGCACCGAATAAACCAGTCAATCCCCGAACTCCTTTCATTCCTTGAATTCCTTGTGATCCTGTAAACCCTCGATCTCCCTTTATTCTTTTTGTACCGAAAGATCCAGGATGTCCTCGATCTCCTTTTATTCCTTTTGCACCAGACAAACCAGTAAGTCCTCGAACTCCTTTTATTCGCTTTTGCACCAGAAAAACCAGTCAATCCTCGAACTCCTTTCATTCCCTTAATTCCTTGAAGACCTTGTGATCCTGTAAACCCACGATTTCCTTTCATTCCTTTTGCACCAGACAAACCAGTCAATCCCCGAACTCCCTTCATTCCTTGAAGTCCTTGTGATCCTGTAAACCCTCGATCTCCCTTTATTCCTTTTGTACCGGAAAAACCAGTAAACCCACGATCTCCTTTTATTCCTTTTGCACCAGACAAACCAGTCAATCCCCAAACTCCTTTCATTCCCTTAATTCCTTGAAGTTCTTGTGATCCTGTAAAATCACGATCTCCCTTCATTCCTTTTGCACCGAAAAAACCAGTCAATCCCCGATCTCCTTTCATTCCCTTAATTTCTTGTGTTCCTGTAAACCCTCGATCTCCTTTTATTCGCTTTGTACCGGAATATCCAGTAAGTCCTCGATCTCCTTTTATTCCTTTTGCACCAGACAAACCAGTCAATCCTCGAACCCCT
The DNA here is from genome assembly GCA_963675345.1 of Trididemnum clinides. Taxonomy (NCBI): domain Eukaryota; kingdom Metazoa; phylum Chordata; class Ascidiacea; order Aplousobranchia; family Didemnidae; genus Trididemnum; species Trididemnum clinides. Next base: position 23,173 of record CAVLYW010000100.1, read on the forward strand.
TTTATTCCTTTTGCACCAGACAAACCAGTCAATCCTCGATCTCCCTTCATTCCCTTAATTCCTTGAAGTCCTTGTGATCCTGTAAACCCTCGATCTCCCTTCATTCCTTTTGCACCGAAAAAACCAGTCAATCCCCGAACTCCTTTCATTCCCTTAATTCCTTGTGATCCTGTAAACCCTCGATCTCCCTTTATTCCTTTTGTACCGGAAGATCCAGGAAGTCCTCGATCTCCTTTTGTTCCTTTTGCACCAGAAAAACCAGTAAGTCCTCGAACTCCTTTTATTCCTGTTGCACCAGAAAAACCAGTCAATCCTCGAACTCCTTTTATTCCCTTAATTCCTTGAAGTCCTTGTGATCCTGTAAACCCACGATCTGCTTTCATTCCTTTTGCACCAGACAAACCACTAAACCCCCGAACTCCCTTCATTCCCTGAAGTCCTTGTGATCCTGTAAACCCTCGATCTCCTTTTATTCCTTTTGTACCGGAAAAACCAGTCAATCCACGATCTCCTTTTATTTCCTTTGCACCAGACAAACCAGTCAATCCACGTACTCCCTTCATTCCCTTAATTCCTTGAAGTCCTTGTGATCCTGTAAACCCTCGATCTCCCTTTATTCCTTTTGTACCGGAAGATCCAGTTAGTCCTTGATTTCCTTTTATTCCTTTTGTACCAGAAATACCAGTAAACCCTCGATCTCCCTTTATTCCTTTTGCACCGAAAAAACCAGTCAATCCTCGAACTCCTTTCATTCCCTTAATTCCTTGTGATCCTGTAAAGCCTCGATCTCCCTTCATTCCTTTTGTACTGGAAGATCCAGTAAATCCTCGATCTCCTTTTATTCCTTTTGTACCGGAAGATCCAGTAAGTCCTCGATCTCCTTTCATTCCTTTTGCACCAGAAAAACCAGTAAGTCCTCGAACTCCCTTCATTCCCTTAATTCCTTGAAGTCCTAGTGATCCTGTAAACCCTCGATCTCCTTTCATTCCTTTTGTACCGAAAGATCCAGTAAGTCCTCGATTTCCTTTTATTCCTTTTGCACCAGACAAACCAGTAAACCCTCGAACTCCTTTTATTCCATTTGCACCAGAAAAACCAGTCAATCCTCGATCTCCTTTCATTCCCTTAATTCCTTGAAAACCTTGTGATCCTGTAAACCCTCGATCTCCCTTCATTCCTTTTGCACCAGAAAAACCAGTAAACCCTCGAACTCCTTTTATTCCTTTTGCACCGGAAAAACCAGTCAATCCTCAAACTCCTTTCATTCCCTTAATTCCTTGAAGTCCTTGTGATCCTGTAAACCCTCGAACTCTTTTCATTCCTTTTGTACCGGAAGATCCAGTAAGTCCTCGATCTCCTTTTATTCCTTTTGCACCAGACAAACCAGTAAACCCACGATCTCCCTTCATTCCTTTTGCACCAAAAAAACCAGTCAATCCCCGAACTCCTTTCATTCCCTTAATTCCTTGAAAACCTTGTGATCCTGTAAACCCTCGATCTCTTTTTATTCTTTTTGTACCGGAAGATCCAGTAAGTCCTCGGTCTCCTTTCATTCCTTATGCACCAGACAAACCAGTAAGTCCTCGAACTTCTTTTATTCGCTTTGCACCAGAAAAACCAGTCAATCCTCGAACTCCTTTTATTCCCTTAATTCCTTGAAGTCCTTGTGATCCTGTAAACCCTCGATCTCCTTTCATTCCTTTGTACCGGAAGATCCAGTAAGTCCACGATCTCCTTTTATTCATTTTGCACCAGACAAACCAGTAAACCCTCGATCTCCCTTCATTCCTTTTGCACCAGAAAAACCAGTCAATCCTCGATCTCCTTTCATTCCCTTAATTCCTTGAAGTCCTTGTGATCCTGTAGACCCTCGATCTCCCTTCATTCCTTTTGCACCAGAAAAACCAGTCAATCCCCGAACTCTTTTCATTCTCTTAATTCCTTGAAGTCCTTGTGATCCTGTAAACCCTCGATCTCCTTTTATTCGCTTTGTACCGGAAGATCCAGTAAGTCCTCGGTCTCCTTTTGTTCCCTTTGCACCAGACAAACCAGTAAGTCCTCGAACTCCTTTTATTCGCTTTGCACCGGAAGATCCAGCCAATCCTCGAACTCATTTCATTCCTTTAATTCCTTGAAGTCCTTGTGATCCTGCAAACCCTCGATCTCCCTTCATTCCTTTTGTACCGGAAGATACAGTAAGTCCTCGATCTCCTTTTATTCCTTTTGCACCAGACAAACCAGTAAACCCACGATCTCCTTTCATTCCTTTTGCACCAAAAAAACCAGTCAATCCCCGAACTCCTTTCATTCCCTTAATTCCTTGAAGTCTTTGTGATCCTGTAAACCCTCGATCTCCTTTTATTGCTTTTGTACCAGAAGATCCAGTAAGTCCTCGGTCTCCTTTCGTTCCCTTTGCACCAGACAAACCAGTAAGTCCTCGAACTCCTTTTATTCCCTTTGCACCAGAAAAACCAGTCAATCCTCGAACTCCTTTCATTCCCTTAATTCCTTGAAGTCCTTGTGATCCTGTAAACCCTAGATCTCCTTTTATTCGCTTTGTACCGGAAGATCCAGTAAGTCCTAGATATCCTTCTGCACCAGACAAACCAGTAAACCCTCGATTTCCCTTCATTCCTTTTGCACCAGAAAAACCAGTCAATCTTGATTTCCTTTCATTCCCTTAATTCCTTGAAGTCCTTGTGATCCTGTAAACCCTCGATCTCCCTTCATTCCTTTTGCACCAGACAAACCAGTCAATCCCCGAACTCCTTTCATTCCCTTAATTCCTTGAAGTCCTTGTGATCCTGTAAACCCTCGATCTCCTTTTATTCGCTTTGTATCGGAAGATCCAGTAAGTCCTCGGTCTCCTTTTGTTCCGTTTGCACCAGACAAACCAGTAAGTCCTCGAACTCCTTTTATTCGCTTTGCACCAGACAAACCAGTCAATCCTCGATCTCCTTTCATTCCCTTAATTGCTTGAAGTCCTTGTGATCCTGTAAACCCTCGATCTCCTTTCATTCTTTTTGTACCGGAAGATCCAGTAAGTCCTCGATCTCCTTTCATTCATTTTGCACCAGACAAACCAGTAAACCCACGATCTCCTTTCATTCCTTTTGCACCAGAAAAACCAGTAAGTCCTCGAAATCCTTTCATTCCCTTAATTCCTTGAAGTCCTTGTGATCCTGTAAACCCTCGATCTCCCTTTATTCTGTTTGTACCGGAAGATCCAGGAAGTCCTCGATCTCCTTTTATTCCGTTTGCACCAGACAAACCAGTCAATCCTCGATCTCCCTTCATTCCCTTAATTCCTTGAAGTCCTTGTGATCCTGTAAACCCTCGATCTCCCTTCATTCCTTTTGCACCGAAAAAACCAGTCAATCCCCGAACTCCTTTCATTCCCTTAATTCCTTGTGATCCTGTAAACCCTCGATCTCCCTTTATTCCTTTTGTACCGGAAGATCCAGGAAGTCCTCGATCTCCTTTTGTTCCTTTTGCACCAGACAAACCAGTAAGTCCTCGAACTCCTTTTATTCCTTTTGCACCAGAAAAACCAGTCAATCCTCGAACTCCTTTTATTCCCTTAATTCCTTGAAGTCCTTGTGATCCTGTAAACCCACGATCTGCTTTCATTCCTTTTGCACCAGACAAACCACTAAACCCCCGAACTCCCTTCATTCCCTGAAGTCCTTGTGATCCTGTAAACCCTCGATCTCCTTTTATTCCTTTTGTACCGGAAAAACCAGTCAATCCACGATCTCCTTTTATTTCCTTTGCACCAGACAAACCAGTCAATCCACGTACTCCCTTCATTCCCTTAATTCCTTGAAGTCCTTGTGATCCTGTAAACCCTCGATCTCCCTTTATTCCTTTTGTACCGGAAGATCCAGTTAGTCCTTGATTTCCTTTTATTCCTTTTGTACCAGAAATACCAGTAAACCCTCGATCTCCCTTTATTCCTTTTGCACCGAAAAAACCAGTCAATCCTCGAACTCCTTTCATTCCCTTAATTCCTTGTGATCCTGTAAAGCCTCGATCTCCCTTCATTCCTTTTGTACTGGAAGATCCAGTAAATCCTCGATCTCCTTTTATTCCTTTTGTACCGGAAGATCCAGTAAGTCCTCGATCTCCTTTCATTCCTTTTGCACCAGAAAAACCAGTAAGTCCTCGAACTCCCTTCATTCCCTTAATTCCTTGAAGTCCTAGTGATCCTGTAAACCCTCGATCTCCTTTCATTCCTTTTGTACCGAAAGATCCAGTAAGTCCTCGATTTCCTTTTATTCCTTTTGCACCAGACAAACCAGTAAACCCTCGAACTCCTTTTATTCCATTTGCACCAGACAAACCAGTCAATCCTCGATCTCCTTTCATTCCCTTAATTCCTTGAAAACCTTGTGATCCTGTAAACCCTCGATCTCCCTTCATTCCTTTTGCACCAGAAAAACCAGTAAACCCTCGAACTCCTTTTATTCCTTTTGCACCGGAAAAACCAGTCAATCCTCAAACTCCTTTCATTCCCTTAATTCCTTGAAGTCCTTGTGATCCTGTAAACCCTCGAACTCTTTTCATTCCTTTTGTACCGGAAGATCCAGTAAGTCCTCGATCTCCTTTTATTCCTTTTGCACCAGACAAACCAGTAAACCCACGATCTCCCTTCATTCCTTTTGCACCAAAAAAACCAGTCAATCCCCGAACTCCTTTCATTCCCTTAATTCCTTGAAGACCTTGTGATCCTGTAAACCCTCGATCTCTTTTTATTCTTTTTGTACCGGAAGATCCAGTAAGTCCTCGGTCTCCTTTCATTCCTTATGCACCAGACAAACCAGTAAGTCCTCGAACTTCTTTTATTCGCTTTGCACCAGAAAAACCAGTCAATCCTCGAACTCCTTTTATTCCCTTAATTCCTTGAAGTCCTTGTGATCCTGTAAACCCTCGATCTCCCTTCATTCTTTTGTACCGGAAGATCCAGTAAGTCCACGATCTCCTTTTATTCATTTTGCACCAGACAAACCAGTAAACCCTCGATCTCCCTTCATTCCTTTTGCACCAGAAAAACCAGTCAATCCTCGATCTCCTTTCATTCCCTTAATTCCTTGAAGTCCTTGTGATCCTGTAAACCCTCGATCTCCCTTCATTCCTTTTGCACCAGAAAAACCAGTCAATCCCCGAACTCTTTTCATTCTCTTAATTCCTTGAAGTCCTTGTGATCCTGTAAACCCTCGATCTCCTTTTATTCGCTTTGTACCGGAAGATCCAGTAAGTCCTCGATCTCCTTTTGTTCCCTTTGCACCAGACAAACCAGTAAGTCCTCGAACTCCTTTTATTCGCTTTGCACCGGAAGATCCAGCCAATCCTCGAACTCATTTCATTCCTTTAATTCCTTGAAGTCCTTGTGATCCTGCAAACCCTCGATCTCCCTTCATTCCTTTTGTACCGGAAGATACAGTAAGTCCTCGATCTCCTTTTATTCCTTTTGCACCAGACAAACCAGTAAACCCACGATCTCCTTTCATTCCTTTTGCACCAAAAAAACCAGTCAATCCCCGAACTCCTTTCATTCCCTTAATTCCTTGAAGTCTTTGTGATCCTGTAAACCCTCGATCTCCTTTTATTGCTTTTGTACCGGAAGATCCAGTAAGTCCTCGGTCTCCTTTCGTTCCCTTTGCACCAGACAAACCAGTAAGTCCTCGAACTCCTTTTATTCGCTTTGCACCAGAAAAACCAGTCAATCCTCGAACTCCTTTCATTCCCTTAATTCCTTGAAGTCCTTGTGATCCTGTAAACCCTAGATCTCCTTTTATTCGCTTTGTACCGGAAGATCCAGTAAGTCCTAGATATCCTTCTGCACCAGACAAACCAGTAAACCCTCGATTTCCCTTCATTCCTTTTGCACCAGAAAAACCAGTCAATCTTGATTTCCTTTCATTCCCTTAATTCCTTGAAGTCCTTGTGATCCTGTAAACCCTCGATCTCCCTTCATTCCTTTTGCACCAGAAAAACCAGTCAATCCCCGAACTCCTTTCATTCCCTTAATTCCTTGAAGTCCTTGTGATCCTGTAAACCCTCGATCTCCTTTTATTCGCTTTGTATCGGAAGATCCAGTAAGTCCTCGGTCTCCTTTTGTTCCGTTTGCACCAGACAAACCAGTAAGTCCTCGAACTCCTTTTATTCGCTTTGCACCAGACAAACCAGTCAATCCTCGATCTCCTTTCATTCCCTTAATTGCTTGAAGTCCTTGTGATCCTGTAAACCCTCGATCTCCTTTCATTCTTTTTGTACCGGAAGATCCAGTATGTCCTCGATCTCCTTTCATTCATTTTGCACCAGACAAACCAGTAAACCCACGATCTCCTTTCATTCCTTTTGCACCAGAAAAACCAGTAAGTCCTCGAAATCCTTTCATTCCCTTAATTCCTTGAAGTCCTTGTGATCCTGTAAACCCTCGATCTCCCTTTATTCTGTTTGAAACGGAAGATCCAGGAAGTCCTCGATCTCCTTTTATTCCTTTTGCACCAGACAAACCAGTAAGTCCTCGAACTCCTTTTATTCGCTTTTGCACCAGAAAAACCAGTCAATCCTCGAACTCCTTTCATTCCCTTAATTCCTTGAAGACCTTGTGATCCTGTAAACCCACGATTTGCTTTCATTCCTTTTGCACCAGAAAAACCAGTCAATCCCCGAACTCCCTTCATACCCTTAATTCCTTGAAGTTCTTGTGATCCTGTAAACCCACGATCTCCCTTCATTCCTTTTGCACCGAAAAAACCAGTCAATCCCCGAACTCCTTTCATTCCCTTAATTCCTTGTGATCCTGTAAACCCTCGATCTCCCTTTATTCCTTTTGTACCGGAAAAACCAGTAAACCCACGATCTCCTTTTAGTCCTTTTGCACCAGAAAAACCAGTCAATCCCCAAACTCCTTTCATTCCCCTAATTCCTTGAAGTTCTTGTGATCCTGTAAACCCACGATCTCCGTTCATTCCTTTTGCACTGAAAAAACCAGTCAATCCCCGAACTCCTTTCATTCCTTTAATTCCTTGTGATCCTGTAAACCCTCGATCTCCTTTTATTCGCTTTGTACCAAAAGATCCAGTAAGTCCTCGATCTCCTTTTATTCCTTTTGCACCAGACAAACCAGTCAATCCTCGAACTCCTTTTATTCCTTTTGCACCAGACAAACCAGTCAATCCTCGATCTCCCTTCATTCCCTTAATTCTTTAAAGTCCTTGTGATCCTGTAAACCCTCGATCTCCCTTCATTCCTTTTGCACCGAAAAAACCAGTCAATCCCCGAACTCCTTTCATTCCCTTAATTCCTTGTGATCCTGTAAACCCTCGATCTCCCTTTATTCCTTTTGTACCGGAAGATCCAGGAAGTCCTCGATCTCCTTTTATTCCTTTTGCACCAGACAAACCAGTAAGTCCTCGAACTCCTTTTATTCGCTTTTGCACCAGAAAAACCAGTCAATCCTCGAACTCCTTCTATTCCCTTAATTCCTTGATGTCCTTGTGATCCTGTAAACCCACGATCTGCTTTCATTCCTTTTGCACCAGACAAACCAGTCAATCCCTGAACTCCCTTCATTCCCTTAATTCCTTGTTATCCTGTAAACCCTCGATCTCCCTTTATTCCTTTTGTACCGGAAAAACCAGTCAATCCACGATCTCCTTTTATTCCTTTTGCACCAGAAAAACCAGTCAATCCACGTACTCCCTTCATTCCCTTAATTCCTTGAAGTCCTTGTGATCCTGTAAACCCTCGATCTCCCTTCATTCCCTTTGTACCGGAAGATCCAGTAAGTCCTTGATTTCCTTTTATTCCTTTTGTACCAGAAAAACCAGTAAACCCTTGATCTCCCTTTATTCCTTTTGCACCGGAAAAACCAGTCAATCCTCGATCTCCTTTCATTCCCTTAATTCCTTGAAGTCCTTGTGATCCTGTAAAGCCTCGATCTCCCTTCATTCCTTTTGTACTGGTAGATCCAGTAAATCCTCGATCTCCTTTTATTCCTTTTGTACCGGAAGATCCAGTAAGTCCTCGATCTCCTTTCATTCCTTTTGCACCAGAAAAACCAGTAAGTCCTCGAACTCCCTTTATTCCCTTAATTCCTTGAAGTCCTTGTGATCCTGTAAACCCTCGATCTCTTTTCATTCCTTTTGCACCGAAAGATCCAGTAAGTCCTCGATCTCCTTTTATTCCTTTTGCACCAGACAAACCAGTAAACCCTCGAACTCCTTTTATTCCTTTTGCACCAGAAAAACCAGTCAATCCTCGATCTCCTTTCATTCCCTTAATTCCTTGAAGGCCTTGTGATCCTGTAAACCCTCGATCTCCCTTCATTCCTTTTGCACCAGAAAAACCAGTAAACCCTCGAACTCCTTTTATTCCTTTTGCACCGGAAAAACCAGTCAATCCTCGAACTCCTTTCATTCCCTTAATTCCTTGAAGTCCTTGTGATCCTGTAAACCCTCGAACTCCTTTCATTCCTTTTGTACCGGAAGATCCAGTAAGTCCTCGATCTCCTTTTATTCCTTTTGCACCAGACAAACCAGTAAACCCACGATCTCCCTTCATTCCTTTTGCACCAAAAAAACCAGTCAATCCTCGAACTCCTTTCATTCCCTTAATTCCTTGAAGTCCTTGTGATCCTGTAAACCCTCGATCTTTTTTTATTCTTTTTGTACCGGAAGATCCAGTAAGTCCTCGCTCTCCTTTCATTCCTTATGCACCAGACAAACCAGTAAGTCCTCGAACTTCTTTTATTCGCTTTGCACCAGAAAAACCAGTCAATCCTCGAACTCCTTTCATTCCCTTAATTCCTTGAAGTCCTTGTGATCCTGTAAACCCTCGATCTCCTTTCATTCTTTTTGTACCGGAAGATCTAGTAAGTCCTCGATCTCCTTTTATTCATTTTGCACCAGACAAACCAGTAAACCCTCGATCTCCCTTCATTCCTTTTGCACCAGAAAAACCAGTCAATCCTCGATCTCCTTTCATTCCCTTAATTCCTTGAAGTTCTTGTGATCCTGTAAACCCTCGATCTCCCTTCATTCTTTTTGCACCAGAAAAACCAGTCAATCCCCGAACTCCTTTCATTCCCTTAATTCCTTGAAGTCCTTGTGATCCTGTAAACCCTCGAATTCCTTTTATTCGCTTTGTACCGGAAGATCCAGTAAGTCCTCGATCTCCTTTTGTTCCCTTTGCACCAGACAAACCAGTAAACCCACGATCTCTTTTTATTTGCTTTGCACCGGAAGATCCAGTCAATCCTCGATCTCCTTTCATTCCCTTAATTCCTTGAAGTCCTTGTGATCCTGTAAACCCTCGAACTCCTTTCATTCCTTTTGTACCGGAAGATCCAGTAAGTCCTCGATCTCCTTTCATTCCTTTTGCACCAGACAAACCAGTAAACCCACGATCTCCTTTCATTCCTTTTGCACCAGAAAAACCAGTAAGTCCTCGATCTCCTTTCATTCCCTTAATTCCTTGAAGTCCTTGTGATCCTGTAAACCCTCGATCTCCCTTCATTCCTTTTGCACCAGGAAAACCAGTCAATCCCCGAACTCCTTTCAGTCCTTGAATTCCTTGTGATCCTGTAAACCCTCGATCTCCCTTTATTCCTTTTGTACCGGAAGATCCAGTAAGTCCTCGATCTCCTTTTATTCCTTTTGCACCAGACAAACCAGTAAGTCCTCGAACTCCTTTTATTCGCTTTTGCACCAGAAAAACCAGTCAATCCTCGAACTCCTTTCATTCCCTTAATTCCTTGAAGACCTTGTGATCCTGTAAACCCACGATTTCTTTTCATTCCTTTTGCACCAGACAAACCAGTCAATCCCCGAACTCCCTTAATTCCCTGAAGTCCTTGTGATCCTGTAAACCCTCGATCTCCCTTTATTCCTTTTGTACCGGAAAAACCAGTAAACCCACGATCTCCTTTTATTCCTTTTGCACCAGACAAACCAGTCAATCCCCAAACTCCTTTCATTCCCTTAATTCCTTGAAGTCCTTGTGATCCTGTAAACCCACGATCTCCCTTCATTCCTTTTGCACCGAAAAAACCAGTCAATCCCCGAACTCCTTTCATTCCCTTAATTCCTTGTGATCCTGTAAACCCTCGATCTTCTTTTATTCGCTTTGTACCAAAAGATCCAGTAAGTCCTCGATCTCCCTTTAGTCCTTTTGCACCAGACAAACCAGTCAATCCTCGATCTCCCTTCATTCCCTTAATTCCTTGAAGTCCTTGTGATCCTGTAAACCCACGATCTCCCTTCATTCCTTTTGCACTGAAAAAACCAGTCAATCCCCGAACTCCTTTCATTCCTTTAATTCCTTGTGATCCTGTAAACCCTCGATCTCCTTTTATTCGCTTTGTACCAAAAGATCCAGTAAGTCCTCGATCTTCTTTTATTCCTTTTGCACCAGACAAACCAGTCAATCCTCGAACTCCTTTTATTCCTTTTGCACCAAAAAAACCAGTCAATCCTCGATCTCCCTTCATTCCCTTAATTCTTTGAAGACCTTGTGATCCTGTAAACCCTCGATCTCCCTTCATTCCTTTTGCACCGAAAAAACCAGTCAATCCCCGAACTCCTTTCATTCCCTTAATTCCTTGTGATCCTGTAAACCCTCGATCTCCTTTTATTCGCTTTGTACCAAAAGATCCAGTAAGTCCTCGATCTCCTTTTATTCCTTTTGCACCAGACAAATCAGTCAATCCTCGAACTCCTTTTATTCCTTTTGCACCAGACAAACCAGTCAATCCTCGATCTCCCTTCATTCCCTTAATTCCTTGAAGTCCTTGTTATCCTGTAAACCCTCGATCTCCCTTCATTCCTTTTGCACCGAAAAAACCAGTCAATCCCCGAACTCCTTTCATTCCCTTAATTCCTTGTGATCCTGTAAACCCTCGATCTCCCTTTATTCCTTTTGTACCGGAAGATCCAGGAAGTCCTCGATCTCCTTTTATTCCTTTTGCACCAGAAAAACCAGTAAGTCCTCGAACTCCTTTTATTCCTTTTGCACCGGAAAAACCAGTCAATCCTCGAACCCCTTTTATTCCCTTAATTCCTTGAAGTCCTTGTGATCCTGTAAACCCACGATCTCCTTTCATTCCTTTTGCACCAGAAAAACCAGTAAACCCCCGAACTCCCTTCATTCCCTGAAGTCCTTGTGATCCTGTAAACCCTCGATCTCCTTTTATTCGCTTTGTACCAAAAGATCCAGTAAGTCCTCGATCTTCTTTTATTCCTTTTGCACCAGACAAACCAGTCAATCCTCGAACTCCTTTTATTCCTTTTGCACCAAAAAAACCAGTCAATCCTCGATCTCCCTTCATTCCCTTAATTCTTTGAAGACCTTGTGATCCTGTAAACCCTCGATCTCCCTTAATTCCTTTTGCACCGAAAAAACCAGTCAATCCCCGAACTCCTTTCATTCCCTTAATTCCTTGTGATCCTGTAAACCCTCGATCTCCTTTTATTCGCTTTGTACCAAAAGATCCAGTAAGTCCTCGGTCTCCTTTTGTTCCCTTTGCACCAGACAAACCAGTAAGTCCTCGATCTCCTTTTATTCGCTTTTGCACCAGACAAACCAGTCAATCCTCGAACTCTTTTCATTCCCTTAATTCCTTGAAGTCCTTGTGATCCTGTAAACCCTCTATCTCCCTTCATTCCTTTTGTACCGGAAGATCCAGTAAGTCCTCGATCTCCTTTTATTCCTTTTGCACCAGACAAACCAATAAACCCACGATCTCCTTTCATTCCTTTTGCACCAGAAAAACCAATAAGTCTTCGATCTCCTTTCATTCCCTTAATTCCTTGAAGTCCTTGTGATCCTGTAAACCCTCGATCTCCCTTCATTCCTTTTGCACCGGAAAAACCAGTCAATCCCCGAACTCCTTTCATTCCTTGAAGTCCTTGTGATCATGTAAACCCTCGATCTCCCTTTATTCCTTTTGTATCGGAAGATCCACGAAGTCCTCAATCTCCTTTTATTCCTTTTGCACCAGACAAACCAGTAAGTCCTCGAACTCCTTTTATTCGCTTTTGCACCAGACAAACCAGTCAATCCTCGAACTCCTTTCATTCCCTTAATTCCTTGAAGACTTTGTGATCCTGTAAACCCACGATTTCTTTTCATTCCTTTTGCACCAGACAAACCAGTCAATCCCCGAACTCCCTTAATTCCCTGAAGTCCTTGTGATCCTGTAAACCCTCGATCTCCCTTTATTCCTTTTGTACCGGAAAAACCAGTAAACCCACGATCTCCTTTTATTCCTTTTGCACCAGAAAAACCAGTCAATCCCCAAACTCTTTTCATTCCCTTAATTCCTTGAAGTTCTTGTGATCCTGTAAACCCACGATCTCCCTTCATTCCTTTTGCACCGAAAAAACCAGTCAATCCCCGAACTCCCTTCATTCCCTTAATTCCTTGTGATCCTGTAAACCCTCGATCTCCTTTTATTCGCTTTGTACCAAAAGATCCAGTAAGTCCTCGATCTCCCTTTAGTCCTTTTGCACCAGACAAACCAGTCAATCCTCGAACTCCTTTTATTCTTTTTGCACCAGACAAACCAGTCAATCCTCGATCTCCCTTCATTCCCTTAATTCCTTGAAGTCCTTGTGATCCTGTAAACCCTCGATCTCCCTTCATTCCTTTTGCACCGAAAAAACCAGTCAATCCCCGAACTCCTTTCATTCCCTTAATTCCTTGTGATCCTGTAAACCCTCGGTCTCCCTTTATTCCTTTTGTACCGGAAGATCCAGGAAGTCCTCGATCTCCCTTTATTCCTTTTGCACCAGACAAACCAGTAAGTCCTCGAACTCCTTTTATTCCTTTTGCACCAGAAAAACCAGTCAATCCTCGAACTCCTTTTATTCCCTTAATTCCTTGAAGTCCTTGTGATCCTGTAAACCCATGATCTCCTTTCATTCCTTTTGCACCAGACAAACCAGTCAATCCCCGAACTCCCTTCATTCCCTGAAGTCCTTGTGATCCTGTAAACCCTCGATCTCCCTTTATTCTTTTTGTACCGGAAAAACCAGTCAATCCACGATCTCCTTTTATTCCCTTTGCACCAGACAAACCAGTCAATCCACGTACTCCTTTCATTCTCTTAATTCCTTGAAGTCCTTGTGATCCTGTAAACCCTCGATCTCCCTTTATTCCCTTTGTACCGGAAGATCCAGTAAGTCCTTGATTTCCTTTTATTCCTTTTGTACCAGAAATACCAGTAAACCCTCGATCTCCCTTTATTCCTTTTGCACCGGAAAAACCAGTCAATCCTCGAACTCCTTTCATTCCCTTAATTCCTTGTGATCCTGTAAAGCCTCGATCTCCCTTCATTCCTTTTGTACTGGAAGATCCAGTAAATCCTCGATCTCCTTTTATTCCTTTTGTACCGGAAGATCCAGTAAGTCCTCAATCTCCTTTCATTCCTTTTGCACCAAAAAAACCAGTAAGTCCTCGAACTCCCTTCATTCCCTTAATTCCTTGAAGTCCTTGTGATCCTGTAAACCCTCGATCTCCTTTCATTCCTTTTGTACCGAAAGATCCAGTAAGTCCTCGATCTCCTTTTATTCCTTTTGCACCAGACAAACCAGTAAACCCTCGAACTCCTTTTATTCCTTTTGCACCAGAAAAACCAGTCAATCCTCGATCTCCTTTCATTCCCTTAATTCCTTGAAGGCCTTGTGATCCTGTAAACCCTCGATCTCCCTTCATTCCTTTTGCACCAGAAAAACCAGTAAACCCCCGAACTCCTTTTATTCCTTTTGCACCGGAAAAACCAGTCAATCCTCGAACTCCTTTCATTCCCTTAATTCCTTGAAGTCCTTGTGATCCTGTAAACCCTCGAACTCCTTTCATTCCTTTTGTACCGGAAGATCCAGTAAGTCCTCGATCTCCTTTTATTCCTTTTGCACCAGACAAACCAGTAAACCCACGATCTCCCTTCATTCCTTTTGCACCAGAAAAACCAGTCAATCCCCGAACTCCTTTCATTCCCTTAATTCCTTGAAGTCCTTGTGATCCTGTAAACCCTCGATCTCTTTTTATTTTTTTTGTACCGGAAGATCCAGTAAGTCCTCGGTCTCCTTTCATTCCTTATGCACCAGACAAACCAGTAAGTCCTCGAACTTCTTTTATTCGCTTTGCACCAGAAAAACCAGTAAGTCCTCGAACTCCTTTCATTCCCTTAATTCCTTGAAGTCCTTGTGATCCTGTAAACCCTCGATCTCCTTTCATTCCTTTTGTACCGGAAGATCCAGTAAGTCCTTGATTTCCTTTTATTCCTTTTGCACCAGACAAACCAGTAAACCCACGATCTCCCTTCATTCCTTTTGCACCAGAAAAACCAGTCAATCCTCGATCTCCTTTCATTCCCTTAATTCCTTGAAGTCCTTGTGATCCTGTAGCCCCTCGATCTCCCTTCATTCCTTTTGCACCAGAAAAAACAGTCAATCCCCGAACTCCTTTCATTCCCTTAATTCCTTGATGTCCTTGTGATCCTGTAAACTCTCGATCTCCTTTTATTCGCTTTGTACCGGAAGATCCAGTAAGTCCTCGATCTCCTTTTTTTCCCTTTGCACCAGACAAACCAGTAAACCCTCGAACTCCTTTTATTCGCTTTGTATTGAAAGATCCAGTCAATCCTCGATCTCCTTTCATTCCCTTAATTCCTTGAAGTCCTTGTGATCCTGTAAACCCTCGATCTCCCTTCATTCCTTTTGTACTGGAAGATCCAGGAAGTCCTCGATCTCCTTTTATTCCCTTTGCACCAGACAAACCAGTAAACCCACGATCTCCTTTCATTCCTTTTGCACCAAAAAAACCAGTCAATCCCCGAACTCCTTTCATTCCCTTAATTCCTTGAAGACCTTGTGATCCTGTAAACCCTCGATCTCTTTTTATTCGCTTTGTACCGGAAGATCCAGTAAGTCCTCGGTCTCCTTTCGTTCCCTTTGCACCAGACAAACCAGTAAGTCCTCGAACTCCTTTTATTCCCTTTGCACCAGAAAAACCAGTCAATCCTCGAACTCCTTTCATTCCCTTAATTCCTTGAAGTCCTTGTGATCCTGTAAACCCTCGATCTCCTTTCATTCCTTTTGTACCGGAAGATCCAGTAAGTCCTCGATCTCCTTTTATTCATTTTGCACCAGACAAACCAGTCAATCCTCGATCTCCCTTCATTCCTTTTGCACCAGAAAAACCAGTCAATCCTCGATCTCCTTTCATTCCATTAATTCCTTGAAGTCCTTGTGATCCTGTAAACCCTCGATCTCCCTTCATTCCTTTTGCACCAGAAAAACCAGTCAATCCCCGAACTCCTTTCATTCCCTTAATTCCTTGCAGTCCTTGTGATCCTGTAAACCCTCGATCTCCTTCTATTCGCTTTGTACCGGAAGATCCAGTAAGTCCTCGGTCTGCTTTCATTCCCTTTGCACCAGACAAACCAGTAAGTCCTCGAACTCCTTTTATTCGCTTTGCACCGAACAAACCAGTCAATCCTCGATCTCCTTTCATTCCCTTAATTCCTTGAAGTCCTTGTGATCCTGTAAACCCTCGATTTCCTTTCATTCCTTTTGTACCGGAAGATCCAGTAAGTCCTCGATCTCCTTTCATTCTATTTGCACCAGACAAACCAGTAAACCCACGATCTCCTTTCATTTCTTTTGCACCAGAAAAACCAGTAAGTCCTCGATCTCCTTTCATTCCCTTAATTCCTTGAAGTCCTTGTGATCCTGTAAACCCTCGATCTCCCTTCATTCCTTTTGCACCAGAAAAACCAGTCAATCCCCGAACTCCTTTCATTCCTTGAAGTCCTTGTGATCCTGTAAACCCTCGATCTCCCTTTATTCCTTTTGTACCGGAAGATCCAGTAAGTCCTCGATCTCCTTTTATTCCTTTTGCACCAGACAAACCAGTAAGTCCTCGAACTCCTTTTATTCGCTTTTGCACCAGAAAAACCAGTCAATCCTCGAACTCCTTTCATTTCCTTAATTCCTTGAAGACCTTGTGATCCTGTAAACCCACGATTTCCTTTCATTCCTTTTGCACCAGACAAACCAGTCAATCCCCGAACTCCTTTCATTCCCTTAATTCCTTGAAGTCCTTGTGATCCTGTAAACCCTCGATCTCCCTTTATTCCTTTTGTACCGGAAAAACCAGTAAACCCACGATCTCCTTTTATTCCTTTTGCACCAGAAAAACCAGTCAATCCCCAAACTCCTTTCATTCCCTTAAATCCTTGAAGTTCTTGTGATCCTGTAAACCCACGATCTCCCTTCATTCCTTTTGCACCGAAAAAACCAGTCAATCCCCGAACTCCCTTCATTCCCTTAATTCCTTGTGATCCTGTAAACCCTCGATCTCCTTTGATTCGCTTTGTACCAAAAGATCCAGTAAGTCCTCGATCTCCCTTTATTCCTTTTGCACCAGACAAACCAGTCAATCCTCGAACTCCTTTTATTCCTTTTGCACCAGACAAACCAGTCAATCCTCAAACTCCTTTCATTCCCTTAAAGCCTTGAAGGCCTTGTGATCCTGTAAACCCTCGATCTCCTTTCATTCCTTTTGCACCAGAAAAACCAGTAAACCCTCGAACTCCTTTTATTCCTTTTGCACCGGAAAAACCAGTCAATCCTCGAACTCCTTTCATTCCCTTAATTCCTTGAAGTCCTTGTGATCCTGTAAACCCTCGAACTCCTTTCATTCCTTTTGTACCGGAAGATCCAGTAAGTCCTCGATCTCCTTTTATTCCTTTTGCACCAGACAAACCAGTAAAACCACGATCTCCCTTCATTCCTTTTGCACCAGAAAAACCAGTCAATCCTCGAACTCCTTTCATTCCCTTAATTCCTTGAAGTCCTTGTGATCCTGTAAACCCTCGATCTCCCTTTATTCCTTTTGTACCGGAAGATCCAGTAAGTCCTCGGTTTCCTTTCATTCCTTATGCACCAGACAAACCAGTAAGTCCTCGAACTTCTTTTATTCGCTTTGCACCAGAAAAACCAGTCAATCTTCGAACTCTTTTCATTCCCTTAATTCCTTGAAGTCCTTGTGATCCGGTAAACCCTCGATCTCCTTTCATTCCTTTTGTACCGGAAGATCCAGTAAGTCCTCGATCTCCTTTTATTCCTTTTGCACCAGACAAACCAGTAAACCCTCGATCTCCCTTCATTCCTTTTGCACCAGAAAAACCAGTCAATCCTTGATCTCCTTTCATTCCCTTAATTCCTTGAAGTCCTTGTGATCCTGTAGACCCTCGATCTCCCTTCATTCTTTTTGCACCAGACAAACCAGTCAATCCCCGAACTCCTTTCATTCCCTTAATTCCTTGAAGTCCTTGTGAACCTGTAAACCCTCGATCTCCTTTTATTCGTTTTGTACCGGAAGATCCAGTAAGTCCTCGGTCTCCTTTTGTTCCCTTTGCACCAGACAAACCAGTAAGTCCTCGAACTCCTTTTATTCGCTTTGTATTGAAAGATCCAGTCAATCCTCGATCTCCTTTCATTCCCTTAATTCCTTGAAGTCCTTGTGATCCTGTAAACCCTCGATCTCCTTTCATTCCTTTTGTACCGGAAGATCCAGTAAGTCCTCGATCTCCTTTTATTCATTTTGCACCAGACAAACCAGTAAACCCACGATCTCCTTTCATTCCTTTTGCACCAGAAAAACCAGTAAGTCCTCGATCTCCTTTTATTCCCTTAATTCCTTGAAGTCCTTGTGATCCTGTAAACCCTCGATCTCCTTTCATTCCTTTTGCACCAGAAAAACCAGTAAGTCCCCGAACTCCCTTCATTCCCTTAATTCCTTGAAGTCCTTGTGATCCTGTAAACCCTCGATCTCCCTTCATTCCTTATGCACCAGAAAAACCAGTCAATCCCCGAACTCCTTTCATTCCCTTAATTCCTTGAAGTCCTTGTGATCCTGTAAACTCTCGAACTCCTTTTATTCCTTTTGCACCAGAAAAACCAATGAATCCTCGATCTCCTTTCATTCCCGTTATTCCCTTATTTCCTTGTGATCCTGTAAACCCTCGATCTCCTTTTATTCCTTTTGTGCCATGAGGACCAGGAGGTCCTAGATATCCTTTTACACCTTGAATTCCTTGTAGTCCTTTTGGTCCTGGAAATCCTCTGCTTGCTTTTATTCCTTTTTCTCCGTTAAGACCACGATGTCTGGATATCCTTTTACACCTTGAGTTCCTTGAAGTCCTTGTGGTCCCAAAGAACCTTTGTTTCCCTTAAACCCTTTTACACCTTGTTGTCCAGGATCACCTTTACTTCCTTTTATCCCTGGTGGTCCATGAGCACCTTGATTGCCTTTTGCACCATTTACTCCTTGTGTTCCTGGAGCACCTTGATCCCCTTTTGCACCTTTAACTCCTTGTATTCCAGCAGCACCTTGAGCTCCTTCTATACCATGAACTCCTTGTGGTCCTGGATCACCTCGACTACCTTTTATACCTTTTAATCCTTGTTGTCCAGGAGCATCTTCATCACCTTTTGCACCTTGTGAACCAGGAGTACCTTGACCACCCTTAGTACCATTTAGTCCTGGTGGTCCACGAGCACCTTTGTTACCCATTGTACCAGGCAATCCTTCTGGTCCAAAAGCACCTTGATTACCTTTTGTACCATTTAACCCTGGTGGTCCAGGATCACCTTGATTACCTTTCATACCATTTACTCCTGGTGGTCCACGAGCACCTTGATTACCTTTTGTACCATTTAGTCCTTGTGGTCCAGGAGCACCTTGATCACCTTTTGCACCTTGTGGCCCAGAAGAACCTTGATTACCTTTTGTACCATTTAGTCCTGGTTGTCCTGGATTACCTTGATTGCCTTTCATACCATTTAGTCCTTGTGGTCCTGGATTACCATTTGTACCATTTAGTCCTTGTGGTCCAGAAGCACCTTGGTCACCTTTTGGTCCAGGTGCACCTTGATCACCTTTTGCACCTTGTGGTCCAACAGCACCCTGGTTACCTTTTGCACCCTCAACTCCTGGTGGTCCACGAGTACCTTGATTGCCTTTTGTACCCTTAACTCCTGGTGGTCCACGAGTACCTTGATTGCCTTTTGTACCATTTACTCCTGGTGGTCCAGTAGCACCTAGATTACTATTTGTACCTTGTGGTCCAGTAGCACCTTGATCACCGTTCGCACCTTGTGGCCCAGAAGAACCTTGATTACCTTTTGTACCATTTAGTCCTGGTGGTCCTGGATTACCTTGATTGCCTTTCACACCATTTACTCCTTGTGGTCATGGATTACCATTTGTACCATTTAGTCCTTGTGGTCCAGAAGCACCTGGATCATCTTTTGGTCCAGGTGCACCTTGATCACCTTTTGCACCTTGTGGTCCACGAGCACCCTGATTACCTTTTGCACCCTTAACTGGTAATCCAACAGCACCCTTATGACTTTTTGTACCCTTAACTCCTGGTGGTCCATGAGTACCTTGATTGCCTTTTGTACCATTTACTCCTGGTGGTCCAGGAGCACCTTGATTACCTTTTGCACCTTGTGGTCCAGTAGTACCTTGATTACCCTTCGTACCATTTAGTCCTGGTGGTCCTGGATCACTATGACTACCTTTTGTACCATTCAATCCTTGTTGTCCAGGAGCACCTTGATCACCCTTTGCACCTTGTGAACCAGGAGTACCTTGACCACCTATTGTACCATTTACTCCTGGTGGTCCACGAGCACCTTTGTAACCTTTTGTGCCACGCAGTCCTTCTGGTCCAAAAGCACCTTGATTACCTTTTGTACCATTTAACCCTGGTGGTCCAGGATCACCTTGATTACCTTTCATACCATTTACTCCTGGTGGTCCAGTAGCACCTTGATTACCTTTTGTACCATTCAATCCTTGTTGTCCAGGAGCACCTTGATCACCTTTTGCACCTTGTGAACCAGGAGTACCTTGACCACCTATTGTACCATTTACTCCTGGTGGTCCACGAGCACCTTTGTAACCTTTTGTGCCACGCAGTCCTTCTGGTCCAAAAGCACCTTGATTACCTTTTGTACCATTTAACCCTGGTGGTCCAGGATCACCTTGATTACCTTTCATACCATTTACTCCTGGTGGTCCAGTAGCACCTTGATTACCTTTTGTACCATTTAGTCCTTGTGGTCCAGGAGCACCTTAACCACCTTTTGCACCTTGTGAACCAGGAATACCTTGACCACCTTTTGCACCTTGTGGCCCAGAAGAACCTTGATTACCTTTTGTACCATTTAGTCCTGGTTGTCCTGGATTACCTTGATTACCTTTCATACCATTTAGTCCTTGTGCTCCTGGATTACCATTTGTACCATTTAGTCCTTGTGGTCCAGGAGCACCTGGATCACCTTTTGGTCCAGGTGCACCTTGATCACCTTTTGCACCTTGTGGTCCAACAGCACCCTGGTTACCTTTTGCACCCTCAACTCCTGGTGGTCCACGAGTACCTTGACTGCCTTTTGTACCCTTAACTCCTGGTGGTCCACGAGTACCTTGATTGCCTTTTGTACCATTTACTCCTGGTGGTCCAGTAGCACCTAGATTACTATTTGTACCTTGTGGTCCAGTAGCACCTTGATCACCTTTTGCACCTTGTGGTCCAGTAGCACCTTGATCACCGTTCGCACCTTGTGGCCCAGAAGAACCTTGATTATCTTTTGTACCATTTAGTCCTCGTGGCCCAGAAGCACCTTGATCACCTTTTGCACCATTTACTCCTGGCATTCCTGAATCACCTCGATCACCTTTTGTTCCTTGTGGCCCAGTTGCACCTTGACTACCTTTTGTACCATTTACTCCACGTGGTCCAGGAGAGCCTTGAATACCTTTTGCACCTTGTGGTCCAGGAAAACCTTGTTTCCCTTTTGTACCATTTAGTCCTTGTTGTCCAGGAGTACCTTGATTACCTTTTGCACCATTTAGTCCTTGTGGTCCAGGAGCACCTTGATTACCTTTTGTACCATTTAAACCTGGTGGTCCAGTAGCACCTTGATTACCCTTTGTACCATTTAGTCCTTGTGGTCCACGAGCACCTTGATTACCTTTGGTACCATTTAATCCTGGTGGTCCGGTAGCACCTTGATTACCCTTTGTACCATTTAGTCCTGGTGGACCAGTTTCACCTTGATTACCCTTCGTGCCTCGTGGTCCAGGATCACCTTGACTACCTTTTGTACCATTTAGTCCTCGTGGCCCACGAGCACCTTGATTACCTTTTGTACCATTCAATCCTTGTAGTCCAGAAGCGCCTTGATCACCTTTTGAACCTTGTGGTCCACGAGCACCTTGATTACCTTTCGTACCATTTAACCCTGGTGGTCCTGGATTACCTTGATTACCTTTTGTTCCATTTAGTCCTTGCAGTCCAGGAGCACCTTGATCACCTTTCACACCTTGTAGTCCAGCAGTACCTTGGTTTCCTTTTGTACCATTTGGTCCTGGGGGACCTCGAGAACCTTGGTTACCTTTCATACCGTTTAATCCTTTTAGTCCAGGAGCACCTTGATTTCCTTTTGTACCATTCAGGCCTTGTGGTCCAGGATCACCTTGATCACCTTTTGCACCGTGCACTCCGTGTTGTCCAGGATCACCTTGGTTACCTTTTAAACCATTTATTCCTTGTAATCCTTGGGGTCCAGCAGCACCTTGATTTCCTTTTTTGCCACGCATTCCTTGTGGTCCAGGAAGCCCATTATTTCCTTTCACTCCTTGGTCCCCTTGTAAACCAAGAGCTCCTTGACCACCCTTCAACCCTTGCACTCCTTGTCGACCAGGAGCACCTCGATTTCCTTTCAAACCATGCATTCCTTGTGGCCCTCGTATTCCAGGAGCACCTTGGCTTCCTTTTAAACCTAAAAACAAAACAAGTAAATCGTAAATAAATTATTTGTGATGTAGTTTATATTGTTGTTAGGGATTATCGCCCGACAGTTCAACCCATACGTTATTTGCGATGGTAAAATGTAGATTCAGTCGCTTTTCTAAGCGTTATCGCAAAAACATTTTTAGAGTAGTGACAAAAAGTTGTGCTAAAATTAGTATATAGCCTCTGTGACCGAAAATGGTGGTCATTAAAGCCTCTGTTACCAAAAATAGTGATCATCAAAGCCTTTGTGTTCTACTTGAAG
The DNA here is from genome assembly GCA_963675345.1 of Trididemnum clinides. Taxonomy (NCBI): domain Eukaryota; kingdom Metazoa; phylum Chordata; class Ascidiacea; order Aplousobranchia; family Didemnidae; genus Trididemnum; species Trididemnum clinides. The sequence continues at coordinate 45,315 of CAVLYW010000100.1, forward strand.
ACGCTACTAAATCAGTGCAAGGTATGATGGGTCTTTTTTCACTTATTTTCAAAGTTTAAATGGCTAGTGACGAAAAATGGCTCATGTATGAGAAAATGAGCTCTGCAAAATATGAGCACATATGGGAATTTTTTCTTGCTCCCGCCGGGAGTAAAAGTCCAAATTTTTGCAAAAAATTTTTCAATATTTGGAAATCGGGCAACTAAACCCAAAAATTTCACTGTGGCTAGTAGTAATATTGGAGAGCTAGGTCTCTAGGACACATTGACGTAGTTATTTTTGTTATAACATAAAGATTTTTGCTCCCGCTTTTTAAAACCTTTAAGGTTTTAATCAAAAAATGCAAATACACCTGTGTAACAGCTTACAATGCGCAGTCGCATATTCAATTAAATATAGGGAAACCCAGTAAAGATAATGGTTAGTTTGATTCACCTAAAATTAAAACCTACAGCACCAGCAAGGGGATCACCATTTTTTGGTATATATTGTTCAATAACCAGAAGTCATGCTTCATAGACTAAGCTAAGCAAACACTGCAAATAATTCACGTATTTTGGCCGAGATAAAATAGTGAAGCTATTCCTTCTACGAATGGTAAGAGACAACTAGTGATACCTAATGGTACTATTTGTAAATGATACTAATGATACCTTTTTGGCATTATTAGTTGCCTCTTACCACTATTTTATCCCGACCAAATCACAGGAATATTTGTAGCGTTCACTTAGCTTAGTCTAGATAACATGACTCCTGATAATTGAACAATATTTCACTCATGTGCACAACAGAAATTGAAAAGTAACACTCATAGCACATTTTATGAGTTTAACTTACACTTTTCCAAATAGTCTACAAAACAATTATTTAGTTTAGCAACCAATGCTATTTTTAGTTGAAAGCAAAGAGTCTTTCTTTGATTCAAAATGGGATATCTTTTTTCTTGTATGCAACTTTTTAATGTCATAGCCCTCTTTTTCCGAAAAGTTCACGATGCAACCAGAGACTTTCGTCGCAAGCTTTACAGCTCTTTTAACAGCTTGTCTGGGGGAAGAAAACATGGAAAAAGATCTTGTCGCGGCATTTTTAATTTAGTGTGATTTTCTATCGCAGCATTTGGATTTACTAATTGTAGTAAGTCGATCATTTGATTGAGCTTTTGTGAGTCAAGCAGCAGCTTCAGCAAAATAACTATGCGCCTCTTCGCAGGAAATGATATGCGAGACTTCAGGATTTGTCTTTACCCAAACTCATGCACATGCTTATCATTATTCACAATTCTACCAAAATTTTTTTGTGTTGGCCAACAACAAAATTTGCTGCAAAATTTTGTTAACGACGTGTCAAACTCTTTTAGTTATGTTTAAAGGAACGTTTACTACTTCGAAAAAGTACTTTGCCCCGTTTGAAAACTGTTACGCTTCTTTGTCCAAGGGGGTTCAGAAAATAATGCAACAAGATTTGCTTTTGCGAGATTTACTTTCAAAGCTACACAAATTGTATGTCAAAAAAAAGTGAATAGTATGAGCATTTCATAGTTACTTCTCAATGTAATACCTGTTTTCCGAACTGCTTTTTTCCAATTTTTAACTAGTTCACACATTTCATTGTTGTAAAATTCTACTTTTTGGCCTATCGCAAAGGTCGCTTTCACCAGGTTTTTTCTGTCCATTGTTAATTCACCTGACCCATCTGGTCACTGCGCTGTGGTCTACCACGACGTCACTATACACTTTCTTTAGCCTTCTGCTTATGTTAGAAGCTATTTCTCTCTCCAACTGTAAAAATTCAATACCAATTTTTTGCTTTTGCTGAGATTACTTTGGAGTAATCATGCCAGTTCTACCTTCCAGCAAAAAAGAAACAGAACTGTTGCTTAAACTTTGAGTTGCAGGTTCCAGTCATTTGAACTCAATAAGAATTTGTAAACCTTAGTCACCAATCTATAAACTGCAAAAAAATAGATGTTAGTTAAACGAATGCTGCAAGAAATTAAATTAGCTGCATTACTTTTTCAACTCTCCTACTGAACCACATCGGAATAAAGCATTCATAATGTATTGCGCTAAGTCTGTAAGCACAGAAGTCAGTCAGAAGTAGCGACGTACAGTCAAAGCATTCTAGTTGCAGCTGTCAACCATCGCCAGTAATTGAGATGGGTCCTGGCTTTTGTGAAGCCAGATGAGTAAAACCTTGTCTAGTTCTTACAACTAAAAACATGTCAAGAGGTCGTCGTCGTTCGGTCAGGCACCCAAACTCAATCCGGGCCAGCACAAATCAAAGCCAGGGCCAAGGGTCTATCCTTTTACCACTCAGGGCTGCTGTGCTGTCCAGATTAGATGCCGGCAGTGGTGGTGTTAAGCCAACATCGACAGCGTCATATAAAATCTGCAGATTTCGTGTTCCTCTTGGTACATGATGTATGAGACAAGAAGATATAACGTGATCTTCAGTTTTCTCAGTGGTGCCACATTCGCAGTTTGGTGATGGAGCGAGACCCCATTTGTACATGGACGAGTAAAAACGTTCTACACCAGTCCGCAGGCGATTGAGCCTTACCCAAAATGTTTTGGGCCGACTCATTGCAAGTGGCCTTGAACTGACTCTGGGAATGAAAGCACGGACCCTTGAAGTAAGGTAGTCTGCGTACCAGGCCCAAATGGCAGGTGCTTTCTCGCAGCCTGGGCCGTTAGTAGGTTTTTCGGAAATGTCAGACAGAAACCTAACCTGTCAACCCGGAAGAGTAATCCTCACCCGATGTTCAGCCAGCCAATGGACCTTTTTTGATCAGTCTCCAATTACATCGGAGACTGAGTGTTTGTGCGTGGACGTTGATGGTTATAGAATCGTCAATGTCTACAAACCTCCATCTATGCGACTTCAAGCGTCTGATCTCCAGTGTTTCCTTACCCCGATCTTTATTGCTGGCGATTTTAATTGTCCACATGTCAACTGGGGTTATAGAACCAGCAGTGCCGACGGAGAGTGCCTTGTTGCTTGGGCAAGCCTTAACGGCCTTGTCCCTCGCCATCACCCAAAGGACGTCGCCACCTTTCATTCTGGCCGCTGGAACACTGGCACTAACCCTGATCTGACATTTGTCAGTGTTTATCCAGACACCCGTGTACCTGACCGACGTATCTTAAAGAAGATCCCTAGGTGACAACAGCGACCCTCGCTTAATGTTTTAGCAAGACTTGCTCTGGCTGTTCCTAGCAAGCCTGTTAAGCAATGGAACTTCCGCAAGGCCAACTGGAGCCACTACAATACATTAACCAACAAACTTGCCAAGAGTTTGTTGCTACCAGATTCACCGGATGTGGATCTGGCCTATCAGGACTTCTGCAATGTCGTCAGAACAGCAGCCAAAAATTCTATCCCAAGCGATCGTCGAAATAACCACATACCGTGTTGGGATGCTGAGTGAGACAACCTCTAGCGTATATTTTGGCAATCGCTTGATGGAAGCAACTCTAACAGGGCTGCTACTGCCCTGCTCCTCAGGATCGACAAGAAATGCAGAGATTGATAATCCGAGGCAGTTCAGACTATCGACTTTTCGCACTCTAGCCGAAAAGCATGGAGTATATTGAACAACACAACTGGTTGATCACGGCGCTCCGCACGTCACTGTGACATCTTAGCTAACGCTATTGCATTCCAGCTGGTTAGAAACGGCAAATACGAGGGTATTGACCGTGACTCATCTCGACTCATCTCGCAAGAAGTGTCAGATCTTTGGAGGGCCACTCCAACAAGTTCAGTGAACATCTCTGAAAGTTTTACTTCTCAGGAGTTTGCTGCTGCCCTCAAACACCTGAAACCAGGAAAAGCTCCAGGCCCAGATTCTATTTGCCCGAAGCTAATAATCTATGCTGGAGCTGCACTAAAGTCCTGGTTGTGTGGTTTCCTTTCTCCATGCCTGCGCCATCTCAAAATTCCAAAAGTCTGCAGAAGAGCACTGGTAGTGGCGATCCCTGAACCCAAGAAGCCTGTAGAGGACCCGAAAAGCTATCGTCCCATCTCCTTGCTTTGCGTCCCCTACAAGATTCTCGAAAGACTCATACACGCTCGCGTTGAGCCGATTGTTGACCCACTTTTCACTAGAGAGCAGGCTGGGCTCCGCCGGGGAAGATCAACCGTGGATCAGAATGTTTTGCTTACTCAAAACATCGAGAATTTGTTTGAGGCCAAGAAGAATGCTGGTGCCGTGTTTGTCGATCTGACAGCTGCTTACCACACTATCTGGCACCGTGGTGTCACCTGCAAGTTGCTTAGGCTTCTACCGGATAAGCATATGGTCCGGATAATCATAGAACTTGTCCGGAATAGAAGCTTCACGCTCCCTACTGGTGACAGCAAGCAAAGCAGGTTAAAACGTTTGGTAAACGGCCTTCCACAAGGATCGGTCTTGGCTCCCTCCTTTTCAACATCTACACATACGAGCTGCTTTCCATGACTTCTCAGAAGTATGCACATGCTGATGACTTAGCATTGCTGTATGCTTGTCGAGATTGGAAGGCTGTGGAGGACTCTCTAAACCAAGACATGACTACACTTTCAGCCTATTTTCAGACTTGGAGGCTAAAGCTCAGCAATACTAAAACGGTGACGGCGGTCTTTCATCCTAACAACAGAAAGGCCAAACGTGAGCTTAATGTTTACAACAATAGCAGCCTATTGCCACCCTGTCCAGTCCCAACGTATCTTGGGGTAAAGCTGGATAGGTCGCTCACTTTCCATCACCACCTCGAGGCTTTGCGCAAGAAACTCTCCACCTGAATTGCGCTGTTGAGGCGACTTGCGGGATCCGGATGGAGTGCAGGTTCCAAACATTGTGCATCTCTGCTCTTTCCTTGATCTACTCCGCCGCTGGGTACTGCTCACCAGTTTGGTGTGGTAGTACGCATACTCGCTTCATTGACAACATTCTCAATGATGCTTTGCGCATTGTCACCGGATGCTTGCGTCCCACGCTAACGGAGGACTTGCCTGTCCTCGCAGGCTCCAGCCAGCTGATCTCCACCGATTACGAGCAGCACTCTCCTTGGCAAATCGTGCTATCCCTGAACCCGACCATGTACTGCACGGACAGTTGGTTGGGCAGCAGGATGCGCACTTGGGGAGACTTAGAGCAAGACGCCCATTTGTACCTGCTGCGTGGAAACTATTTGGTAGTTTGTCTAAACTGGACATCCGCGTGAAGCAGTGGACGGAACATAAACATAAATGTTAAGAGGTTACTTTGATTACAGCTAAAATGGCTTTATCAATGGTTACATATGGTGGGACTGCTGCTTTAAATTGCGCAACAGCTAGCTGTTTGCAACTTGCAAGCTGCTTTCCAGCCAGACTAGCAGAGCTTTCTGGATTAGTTGTACTTCCGCTTAGCTTTTTTGTGGGAAGAGCAGGCAAATTGACCACTGCAACGGCTTGTCAAAATGGTTTTCTAAATGCTTTATAAGGCCACTTTTGCGGCCAATATTCACTGCAGTTTCATCACTTTCTATTGCTGCAACTTCTCGAAAGTCTGTTTTCTTTGAGACTTGCCGGTAATCATACCACTAGATGTTGACTGACTGAACCCAGTAACTGTTGCAAAAAGACCTACGTATTGACATAATGGCTCTTTTAAAAGTACCACAGCACGTTTGCGGCGTTTGCTTTCCATTTCTTTTTGTATGAGCCTTTGATATTTGATAAAGAAAACAAATTGGATTCTATTAGCTGCTAAATCTTGCAAATCCTAATCTTTACTAGAATTTTGCAAAATTTGTGATAATATAATCGTAAGCGGGAGCAGAAAACCTTGAGCCACAACAAAAAATCTTACACCAACATTTCCTTGAGACCTACAGTGGCTCTCCAATATTACCATTAGCTGCAGTGAAATTTTTTCATATATGAGTCATTTTTCGTTACTAGTCATTTAAGCTTTGAAATAAAATAAAAAATCGCTCACTTTAATGCGGAGGTGTGGAGAGAAATATCTAAAACATATACTTGCAATATCACAAACGACTCTTTGACACAGCTCTAAGGTAGTTTTGACTTCTTACCTGCAAGTTCTCATTTTTTTTAAAGGTAAAACTTAGTTGTATAAAGATTGCTCTACTAAGCACTGACCAAGATGCATTGAAATAAAAACTGTAATGCCCCGTCCACAAAATTAATGAGTTTGTGCTTTGATGGCGAGATTCGATGTATACCGCTATCGCTTTCTGCAAATTTTTCCTCAAATCGTGGATTTCATTGATTATTGCCATAATCCCGACATTCTTATTATTAAACGAAGAGTGGACTTACACTCAAAAGGCCACTAGTTTCACAGACTTGTTCCTTATGGAGCAGAAAATACCACGCTGAAGTGTCTAACATTCCTCAATGCCTCATTAACTAATTACACTTTTGTGATCACTTGCTTGTTGTTGTGGTAAAAAGTAACATTATGACGCCTTCAGATGATAAGATGGTATCAAATAACATTAGGAATTCACTTAGCATGTTTATCGAAAATGCTTAAGCAAACAATCGCTGGCTGCATTGCCAACAAAACTTAAAGCAGAGTAAAAGTACGTATTTTTATGAAAGGAGTTGGTCAATATTTATCAAAAAAGCTTTTAGCCGCGTTTCTACGGTCAATATCTTTTGAAAATAAGAAGAAAATAATTTCTACAATGAATTTTTAAATGTGACGTCATCTTACCCTAAAAAAACAAACTTTTTGAAAGTTTCGGAACAAAATTTTGTAAATAATGTATTTCCTTCTAAGGAAGCGGGCATTTATCATCACCACAAATGTAACTTTTTATGTAAATATACTACAGAATGTATCAATTGGTCAAGCTAAAACAGTGCCAACTTTTGTTTTACTTACTCAAGGCTTATATAAGCTGATTGCAAACATCGATTTTTATACATCTTACAACAATTCAATCAAGTTTTTTTTTATTTAACTCTGTTTTGTAAATTTAATTTGGAAAATAACGCTTCATCAAAATTTTAATTATGCTGTCACCGCTGCTAAACTGACACTGCGTGCTTTCAGGAAGTTTTTATAAACAAATCCATTGATCTTGTAGACTTTTTCCAAATATATGTGATGATGTATAAACAGGCTAAGTGAGAAAACATAACCATTTGAGGAATCATTTACGTAAAATCTGAAACAATGGAACTAAATCTTTATTTAACCCTTTCAGCAATGTTGCAGTGTGTTTCATTGTTTTGATTGGGGTACTTTGTGGTTTATAGTATTACAATGAACATCGAGATCATTGCAAAGGCAAGCAATGGCATATTTACAGAGAGTTGGGGGGTTGGGAAAGGATAGAGGGCAATGGCCTCCTCAAACAATTTTGCAGAAGCAAATAGTTAACAAAAAAATAGCTAATTGCTTATTAAGCTTTTTGCTTGAAGGAAGAACAGTTGTGCTCAAAATGGGAGAAGATTGGGGAGAGGGGAAAATATTGATCGTATGCTTTTTTTTGAGTCTACCAAATTGTGAACGTCATAGTAATGAAAACAAGCTGAACGAATGAAAAATCAACTTGAAGAAAAGAGGTAAAAAGTGCAGTAACAACATCCAAACTAATCATGGAATTGGTATACTTTTAACTACTGTCCAGATTTTCTCGACATATTGTAGAGGTATTAGCTCTGATCGTATATAATTAATTACTGCAGCCCGGTGCTCTCAATCTCAAGTCCAGGGACTAAAATGAGTCTGCTGAATGGTACGAGTGAGTCCGAAAGTACACTGTCTTTAACTAAGCCAATTGTGGTGATGATAGATCACGAAAAAGCCAACATCCTCTGAAATTGCGATGATATTTACAATCAATGCTTGTTACCCACATCCTTATTTGTCATGCAATAACTCTTTCTGGCAGTGATAATTTCGCGACACTTTTGCTCTCTATTGTAAATGATACCACTAGGGTCAACTTCCGGAATTTAGCTTATCATAGGGCAACGATGCAGGTTTTTGCATTGACCCTTAGCGTAGCAACTTCCGTTAGGGATAGCCTGAGCCACATTAACTTGGGCAAATCAGGCAAATGCTTGGGGTCTCGCGCTTGATTAGGGAAAATCACTCTTTCCTGAATATGATATGATTTACTCTGTATTTTTATTGATGTTTGTAACTTGAGGTAGTTTTGCCGCACATAAATTGACAAAGTTATGTTACTAGAAACAGTTATGTTAATTGCTACGAGCTGAAATTATCGGTACAAGCAATATTTGCCAATTTAATTACATAGGTTAACATTACTTGTTTAGATTACTATGTTGGCTGTATTTGGTTGTGTACCAGTTACTGCAGATATAAATATTATAAAATATTTCGGCGCAGCAACTGCAAATTATATAATTTTTATGTGTTTTACAAGTTAAAATTGTGTATCTCAACGTATAGCATTTGTTGCTTCTTCCTATTTTGGCTATTGCTTTGTTGAGTTCTTTTTCTTGATATGTGTTTTGAGGGCCAAAAATAAATGAACTAAAAAAAAATAAAAAATAAAATGAGTGCCACTTACTTAGAGGGAGTAATAAACTAACATGAGTGATTTATCTAAACCCAGAAGATCTGTAGATATTGGGAAAACTCACCTGTCTGGATTTACAAAACGTGAATTTAAAGAAGCAACACAAAATTAGAAGATGAAACTTTTGTGTAAGGCCGGCAAAATAATAGAGATAATTTCACTTTTGCCACAAGAAAACAGTCCATAGACTAGTCACTAGTTCATAGATTAGTCACTTAGTCCAGTCCATAGACTAGTCACTTCAGTAGGCTTTTAAATTTCACATCAGCATTTTACCGAATGCACAAATATCATGTCTGTTCAGTTTCAATCATGCCATAGGTGCATGAGGAGCCTGATTGAAACTAAACAGACATGATATTTGTGCATTCGGTAAAATACTGATTTGAAATTTAATGACTTAGTGAAGTGGTTCAATGTTTTTATAAAGATTTCATTGCGCTAAGCCAAGATAAGTTTTTCTGTAGCAAGCAAAGTATTTCAAAATAGCTGATTAAGATTGCCTGAAATGCCGACAAAAAGCTAGCGGTTTTTGGACATATGGATCGGCTGAGTATTTCGTGATCAGAAGTCTAAGAAAAAAATGATGATAAAAAGGGATTGTTTGTGGTCTACTTTGAGTTAATGCGTCCGGACAGCTGTCAAGCAAAAAGTTTAACGCTCAAAACAAGATACCATTAATTTTTTAAAAGAAAATTAGTCATAATGAACCGGAGATAATGACAGACGATCTAAACCCATTTTTTTCAAATAATAAAATCACAGTAACAACAAATGTTTGAATGGAATTTTTTAGTAGAACTAATTGTAATAGTCCATACGCCTCCAGCATACAAGAGCGATTCCGGCAGTAGCTACGTTAATCTGCTGCTGCTGCTGCTGCTGCTAT
>CAVLYW010000101.1:0-20386 GCA_963675345.1 Trididemnum clinides
GACACAGGGGTTGCCATATTTATCATTCGAAGGAAGTGGGATTCCGCTATCCGAAAATGACGGTCATATTCGTCATCCCAGTTGAACTCTCTTGATGCATCAATTTGCGTGAGGACAAACTCTGCATCAGTGACATTTTCCATGCTGGCAGTTAAGGCTTTCTTGAGATCCCTCTCTTCCCTACTTAGATGTAGCTCATCAAATGCTACAGATTCCGGAGTTGGTCTAAAGTTTACGATCAGATGGCTGTAAGCAGTTGTCGTTGTAGTTGGCCACTTGCTGTAATCTCTGGACGTGAATGGTCTAGAGATAGAGCCGAGAGATCCAGCAAGGGGTCTCCGGTTTTTGAGAATATTTAATGGTTGCTGAACACCAGAGTTAACTGATGGCATATAATTGGATGTTGTTGCGCTGTTCGTTTGGTCTCCAAGTGCATTATTCCTTGTTGCTGATGCAACTTGTGATGCCTGGTTTGCTAGGCCTATATAATTGGATTGCCAATTATAGAATCCGGCAGGTACTCCATTGCTGGTTGATGGAATTGAATTCCATGACTGATGAGACAATGAGCTTTGATTTTTGGGTGGGGGCCCTCCTGGGAAAATCCATTTGCAATCACTCTTACTCATCAAAAATGTAACAGCATTGGAAACTTTATCAGGACAATTTGATGAATCTCTTTTGTCCCAAATCACTCGTTGCCAATTGGTTCGAAATATCGGAGATTCATCCGGGCGGCCTCCAGAAAACAGCAATTCATACTCTTTCTTGAGAGTTGTGTAAGACACTAAGACAACATCTTTAGCTTGAAATGCAGGTGCGTGTTTGTTGTTACTGAAATGGACGAGTAAATTTAATAAACTTCTGATTTCTCGGTATTCTTGGATTTCATCGAGCCAGTTATTCATCCTGGAAGATGAACTAATGATCAATGTGACCCTCCTTGGCAGGCACTTGTCTGCCGAAGGCTCTGAATTTTGTTTTCTTTTCTTGCCCTTGCAAGGATTCTCAGGTTCACCTTGTGGAAGAACTTCAGGTCCACAACTTTGGGGATTCATTTCGCTTTCTTTCTTTGGTGGGTTATCAATGATAGGGTCTGACAAATGAGTTGGATGGCAAGAGGTAGATAGGGTTGTTGAGGTAGTTTCATGGGTCTTGTCAACAGGGACAGCATCATCAAATTTTGTAGAACGATCTCGAATGTCATTATTGTGGATCACGTTGGAAGTGTCCTTCGAATCCTCATACTTTCTGACAACCTTTTTGTTTCCAGAGTTGATTAAGATAAGGGCTAGAATAGGCATTATCTTTCCATCTATCATCGACATAGGAATCGTTTTTCCCTCCAAAGAGTTAGTCATGAATATGTTCTCTTGTGTGATCATCCAATCCAAAGTGGTTAGCTGATGCGAGTTCAGCAAAGCTCTTATGTCCTGAAAGCGGAATCAGAGATGCTTGAAACAGGATCGCAACTGATACTGAGTTACTCTTTTATTACCTCCACACTGACAACTGACCGAAAAAAGACATCGTTGTTAAGTGATGTCCTTGACCTTTCTCTGGGAGGTGATCCACTTGAACAAGATGGTAATGCATTTGCTACGCTATTAACAGGTCCAATATAGCTCTGCACTTGGTCCTGCAGGGCTAATCTTTTAGTCTCTCTAGCGTTCCATATGTCTTGTAAGGAGGCCAACTTGGCCTTACGGAGCTGCTCCTGGAGGTGAGGATCTCTTTCATCATCGTCGCCCATTGGTGATTCTAATTTTTGACCAAAACGATGGATGACTCCGTAAGGCACCACAACTCACTCGACTGTCGATCAAAACAAGTTGATTGGTGTCGTCCCCCTCCGAAGATTGGATGTTGGTTGGGAGAATTACAGATCGTTCCACCAGAACTTCGTCGTGATTACTATCTAAGTAATACACTACTCAAGTTTAAAATTAATCCTGACTTGTTTCGTCTTTCCCATGTTGGTCTGCTTGTCCCAGTCGTTGTCTTGGGATCCCATGGCCTCGGCAAGATATTCAGAATTGTAGGACAGAGCCGATACTTTCATTAAGTATGAATTGGCTTAGAAAAGAAAGAAATAACAAAATGGCGAAAGAATGATAACAAAATGAAATTTATTTGTTGTTTATTTTTTGTCAACTAGACTTGCCACGGACCACAAAAAAGCTGTCTTTGAACTCTCTTTTGGCTTTTATTGTTCCCATCAAACATCATAGTCAGCTAAATGGTCAGTGTCGTCAGTGTCAACCAACGCACAACATTTTGTTTGGCTCAGGATTGCCAGTTAATTTAAAGAAAAAAGAGCCAGAAATGATCTCTATTTTAGGTGCCAACAGAATTGGAGATCTTTCAGTTAATTGATTGCCAACATTTTGATAACATCAGTGTCCTCATCATCTTCGTTAACAAATGACCATCTATAAGTGGTCAATTAGGGACTTGGGTGAGAGAGGTGATGTCTTGGTAGCCAATTATAAGGTAATTGATTAAGCTGATGCTCTCTGTTCTCTATCCATTAAGAACTGACAGTTAACCTGAGATGAAAAAGGTCTGTAGTAAAATAAAAGATATAAGATGGGTGGAATATTGGCCTTAAATAAAGGATTGGTCAATGACATTAATATTGAAAATGTTGATGATTTGGGCCAAAACTTTAAGTCCTAAGAATCAGATGAACCAGTACTTGGAATTTTTCACTGGCTTCATTACCAATGGTTCCTTTTATTAATATTGAGTAGAGATTGTAATGAGTTTCAGTCAGGAAAAGGATTCAAGAAGTGTGAGATCACCATTTGTCTTGGATCATGACTTTATTTAAGCAATAATTTCACCGTAGAACAAGAATGCCAGCGGATAACGAATAACAAAAGCAACGAGACTGCAAAGCATTTGGACCACCATCAGGTACTTGGTGGCAGATGCCTCGTGAATGGGGCCTGCAAACAGGAGCATCAAGTTGATGATGGTTAAATTATTGCACTGGATGAACTCCTCTCCATCCTTTGTAAATTCTTTGTAATGTACAAATCTCAAGGTTTGCAGAATAAAGAGACAAAGTCTTCCAAGAGGCTTGAGATCCTTGCTTTTGAATTCAGTGAAACTCATGCCCACCTTGTCAGTGTCCGGATTGTATTTGGCAGCCGGTGCCTTGGGCACGGTATGAGACGAAAGAGTTGAGGCAAGGAATAGACAAAATTGAAAATTTGTGGAATGAAGAACAAGAGCAATGTTTTGCTAAAATGGCCAAGTATGGCAACCACGGCCAAAGTCATACCACTAAAGTAATTAAAAGTGTCTCCATTGAAAATGGCAGATGGATACCAATTGTAGTAGAGTAGAGGTATGGTCGTGGCAAGGTAGGGAAATAAAAAGTAGACTGAAAATCGGTGGTAATGTCCAAGTGGTCCGTTGATCTCGCCCAAGTTAAACAAAGCTATTGATGCTGCTATCACTACTGACTGTCCTGTTTCTAGTCCATTTATCCCAGCCATGATGTTGATTGCATTGGTGCAGAAGACAGCCAGCATTCCCATGTAAACGTAGTATAGCTTGCCAATGTCCAGATTGGTGCCCAACAGCGGCCTGAGTACAATTGGTACCACAACTTCTGTTCTGTCTGTTGTGACATAGTATACTATCAGCAATGGCAATGAGGCCAAACTGGGCAAAAGGAGTCTATGCCTCCATTGCAGGTCCAAAACATCATCTGCAAATCCCAACAGAAGCATACAGGAAATGGACAGGAGGGCCGACAGCAACTGTATGAATTCCAGGTAAGGAAAGTCCTCTTTGGGAATGCCCAAATATGTCATGGGGATCATCACGATAGTTGTGATTAGAAATAAACACCCAGTGATTGCTCCGGTCGCCTCGGGTATCTTTTTCTTCTCTTTCTTGTTCAAATCCACTCCAAAAAGTCCGGCCTTGATAAACATTTCCTGAAATGTTGGTATGATATGGAAGCTGGCCACCATGGCCATGGCCGAGACCACACACAAATATTCCATGGAAATGCCAGCACTCATTTTCTTCAGATGTCAAACATTACTACTAAGACCTAGGATCCTTTTCATTGTCCGGTACACATGACGTGTAACAAATGAGAGGGAACAATTCAATGTTTGTTGTCGTTGTTTGCGCATGCGTCGGCTATCAACTTCTTGTCCATAGCTAACGTTGTTGTCGGCTTTAAGTTGATTAAGTGGTCATTTGTAAATGCAATTTTTAGAGAATCACCTTAATTACATCAATTAACTATTTATTGGCTAAATTCGTTTTTTTTATTTTCTCCTTCCAACTTTGGACATGGATATCGGGGAGCTGATGAAGTTCAAGCCCAAGACGGCACCAAAAAGACCTGTCGGCAATGAGGTCAAAGATGATGAAGAACTGGAAGATGATCCAAATGAAACCTATGAACATCGAGCAGCCAAACGGCGGAGAAAGTTGAAGGCCGAGCAAAAGCGGAGGGAGGAAGAAAAGATGGCCATGTTGGAAGCTGAGGCCGCCAACATTGCTTCCGACAACACCAGTGTGGTAGGTAGCGTTGAAAATACCCTCGAAACCGCCGAAGGTCAGCCAGGGGTCATTGACGAAACAGTGATGAAAAAGTTGATTTTGAATTTTGAAAAGAAATCTTTGAAAAATCAGGAGATGAGGATAAAGTTTGCGGACGAGCCTCAAAGATTTATGGAATCCGAAGTTGAGTTACACGACTCAATTCAAGAGCTCAGAAATCTAGCAACGGTTCCTGAATTGTATCCGTCCTTGGTCGATCTCCAATGCATTCAATCGTTCTTTGGCCTTTTGTCCCACGATAACACTGACATTTCAGTCGCCATCATCGATCTCATTCAAGAACTGACAGATGTTGATACTCTTAACGAATCTGAAGAAGGTGCCAAGGCATTGGTTCAATCTCTGATTGATAATCAAATATCTCCGCTCCTGGTACAAAATCTGGAGAGGCTGAATGATGCTGTGAATGAAGAAAGTGACGGAATTCACAACACCTTGGCCATATTTGAAAACCTGATTGAATTTCATCCTGAAATTTGCAAAGAGGCGGTGGAAGCAGGATTGTTGAATTGGCTGGTGAAGCGACTGAAGGTCAAGGTGAGTTTCGACAACAACAAGCTGTATGCCAGTGAGATCTTGTCAATCTTCCTCCAAAGTGAGCCCACCAATAGATCAAAATTTGGTGAAATGGGTGCCCTCGATTCATTACTTCAGCAGCTAGTAAGATTTCAGAAATTATTGCTTAAACTATGATGAGTGCAATGATTGGTTTAATTCTAGGCTTATTACAAGAGACACAACCCTTCCAATCCAGAGGAAATCGAGATGATGGAGAACTTGTTTGATTGCTTGTGCTCTCTTCTCCTCCATCCGCCAAATCGAGACAGGTTTCTGAAAGGTGAGGGTCTCCAACTGATGAATTTGATGTTGAGAGAGAAGAAAATATCCCGGAATGGCGCACTGAAGGTTCTGAGCCACGCCCTGGTCGGCCCGGATGGCAAGGACAACTGTTCCAAATTTATAGAGATCTTGGGCTTGCGAACAATTTTCCCACTTTTCATGAAAACTCCTAAGAAACACAAGCGGAAGGGAGTCACCATGGATGAACATGAAGAGCATGTCATCCTGATTGTAGCTTCACTCTTGAAGAATTGCAAAAGCAGCCATAGACAGAGACTCCTTGGCAAGTTTGTTGAAAATGATTATGAAAAGGTTGATCGTGCTTTGGAGTTGCATTTCAAGTATTTGGAGAAAGTCTCAAGTGCTCAGGAGGATATCGATGAAGACTTGGACGAGGATGAGGCATATCTCAAGAGACTGGATAATGGCCTATTTAGCTTGCAACAAGTCGATTTCATCATAGCAGAAATATGTGCCAGTGGCAATGCCAGCATCAAGCAAAGGGTGCTGAAGATCATGAACCAGCGCAATTCCTCTGTTACCACCATCCGTAATGTGTTGAGGGAATTCGCCGGAAATATCGGCGATGAAGACCAATCAGATGAAAATCGGGAACAAGAAAGGCAGCACCTCGTTCGTCTGGTGGACAAGTTCTAATACCTATGGAGCTTTTGAACATTTTGCACCCTCCAAGGAAATTATGATGATTTTGACAATTCTAAAATCTGTAAAAGAATAAAAATGACAAAAAGCGACCATGCTTATGGCAGCTTGTGGACGGATATGCTAAATCATGAAACAAGATTTCAAATTCTCCTCCTCAAATTGTGGGGTTGGAAATTCACCATTACCATTGGGTGGTTGTTTCTCAAAAATGCCCAAAACCTATTGGCATGAGAACTTAATAAAATATGACAAAGTCCAGGCTATCCTGAACAGTGTTGCCAACTGATACTGTTTAAGTCAAATTTATTCTTATGAAAAAATAGCCAATGTCAAAGCATAAGACAAGACAGTAATTTTTCATTTTCAAAACTCCATTCTTCTCCGCATAATGATGAGGAACTCAGGGAATTGTATGCGAAGAGACTGTACCGGATCTTCTCCCTCGTCAAGGAGAATCATGTGGTAACAAGGACACCCATCCATTTTGATTCAAGATCGAGATGAGGTCCGTGGACGACTTTCTGTGTCTATGGCCAATTCCAAAATGATTACGGCCAAAATCGGGCCAATTTTGATATTTCAAATCCCAATCCTGGGGCCAAGTGATTTTTTGTTGTCTTTTTAGTCAAAATTTCACATTTAATTTATTTCTAGGTAAGTAGTTCATAATTGGGGTAATTATCAACTTAAAAGTGTGGCCATCTGTATCTTTTTTTAAGTATGCATTATCCTCTTTTGCATTGTCCAATGAAACCTCTACTACATACATCATATACATAATATCGTAATTTAATCATGGTCTTCTGAAGTGACTCGCTTGTGGTACCCATCTTCTTGTTCTGTTCCATGAATCGTCTGGTCATCGGATCTAAGTATCACAACCATTGGTAATCCTGTACCACCAGAACCAGTCCTATTCAGGAAAGGACCACAAGTCTTTTGAACATGGCGGGTGGAAATAAGAGAAAGCCAGAACAAGAATAAGAGGAAAATGGATTTGGTTGGAATTCGAACAGTGGCAAAGAAGAGGGAGAGAAGGAGAGCAACAGCAACAACCAAGAGACATTCAACTACTACTTTCAGCCTTTAAAGGCTGACAAAGGCTCCACCTCACATGATAGGAGCCATCTTTGTAGTTAGTATCAGTAGGTACTCCTCCTTTCTTTCTATGTCTGTAGTTGGTATGAATAGGCCATCATCATCATCTTGTTAGTACGTACGTACGTACTACACATACATTGCTGTGCTGATAAAGAACATTGCAAAGATTGAGAGCATCAGCTCATTGAGGTAATTATCAATATTGTCAATCATGTGACTGACGCATCTAGTAAATACGGATTTGATTTCGGCAGGTCCTCATGTAATGAATTTGGAATATGTTCAAAGGACTATCTGGGTTAAAGAAGGCGGTTCAAGGTGGTTTTAGTACAGTAGCGGAGCACTCGTCGCAATTTGCCGAGCAGGTTGTGGGAGACCCGACCAATTCCAAAGATTATCTCAAGGAAAGCATCAAGAAAAAGGTACAAGGTGGAGTTGCAACTGTAATCGGAGCTGGCGAAACCCTTGTTGATTCGGATCCAAACAATACCAAGGAGAAAGTAACTGACAGTGTCCATAAGATCAAGCATTACGGAGCTCTTGGTGAGGACTACCTTGGATACAGTGATCCCACGAAGGACCTAAGAAAGGCCGTCAAGGAACGGGAGAAAAAGGCCAAGAAGGCCAGGAAGGAGAAGAAGAAAAAGACTGGCAAAAAGGAGGATCTCTTTGATCCGGAAAATCTAGCCAAATACAAGAAGGAGCTCGAGGAAAAACGCAAAAGACTAGAAGAAGCTGAGCGAGGTGCCAATCAGGAAGAATCTGAAAAGGAAAACGATACTAACGAAGGAGGAGGTGAGCCAAAGTTAAGACTTGACCTTGCTGCACCAAACAGTGAATCAGACCCATCAGCCCATCCAACTCCAGTCCGGACTCCACTCCGGTCACCAGCACAAACTCCCAAGGACAACGAGGATTGGAAAGCATTCCAAAACCTCACCTCTGGAGTAGATTCCCTTGTCAAGAAGACACAAGAAAAAGAAAACGAATTCAAGGCCAAGAACAGGAAAGAGGTCAAAGTTGTCGACAAAACTTGGAAGGCGGAAAAGCAGCGGAAAAGAAAGAAGCAATCTCAGTGGGTCAATCTAGATTCGGACGGCTTTGAAGAGTTTGACGGAGAACTTGATCAAGTTATTGCAAGTGAAGACGAAGACGAAAGTGAGAAGAGTCCAAGCAATCAGCACTCAGGAGAACAGGAGCAAGCCGAAGTAGAAGTCAAGCCGGAAGTTGTAGAACAGGAAGCAGAACCAGTTGATGTTGATGACGACGACGATCTCTTCAACACCGATTTTGTGAATGCCATCACCAGTGGAGATGTGAAGTTAGCCGTTATCCCTGACGACCCCAAGTATGATGATGAAGATGATCCATTTAACACATCATTTGCCGACCAAGTAGTCCAAAAGCAGAAGGAGGAACAACGGAAAGAAGAATCGAGACTCAAGTTTACTGGACTTTCTGCCGTAGCTGATGTTCTCGCCGGAAAAGCTCAGACTATCGACAAGTCTGCAGTAGAAGTTACAGTCCGAAGCAAAAGGAGACGCGCAAATCGCATCAATCTCATTGCAGACGAAGCACAAGAAGTCACTGCTCTCGAGGATATCGACGTTGACCATAGGGCTGAGACTCAAGTAACTGAAGAACCAGTCGTTCCAAACGTTCAAGTTGACATTCTTCTAGGTGATTTAGACGGAACAGTTCCGAACCGCGAACTTCTTGCAACCACACCGAGCCCTTGTCCGGTTAGTCCACAAGCCGCTGGCAGCAATAATACCGACGACAAAGTTGACGTTTCTGAATTCGAGACACTAGATAATTCAGCACATGCTGGACATTTGACCAGCAACGTTGCTATCCTATCCGGAGAATTTGCCAAGCCAGTTGAGGAAGAGGAAGACGAATTTGACGCTGCCTTTGACGCACTTGCTCACGAATCCGTGACAAAATACAAACTCGAAGAACTTGAAAAGCAATTTGAGGACGATGATATTTTTGACACAACCTGTGCAGACAAGATTCTCCAGCTAGCCTCGCTAACCGACAAAGTTGAAGAAGAACCTGAACCTGAGATAGTGTTTGAGGATCCCTTTGACACCAGTGCATACGAACACATCACTGCCGAGGTTGAAGAGGAACTGGAATTTGAATCATTGGCCAATAGAGAAGCAGACAACTTTTTGCAGCAACCAGAGGATAACTCGAATAAAAAGAACACGCATCCCGATTCATCCATCTTTGGTTCTTCCGGACAAGCTCCAGACGCTCCTCTTCCAGACGAAGGTTGGGTTGCATTTGAAGTAAAAAAGAAGCCACCTAGGCCTGCTGCACCACCAAGAGCACCAAAGAGACCACCTCCCCCACCAGTTCTGAGCGTTGACCCCTCCTCAAGACCAGAGACACCATCTGTGGTGGTAAAAGCTCCCAGCACCGAGTCAATCAAATCTTGGAATTGTACCACTGCTGATAATTTGATCAAAAAGTCAGAGAAAGCAGCAGCAGAAGCACTTGTTGAACAAGAAGAGGAGTTTGATCCTTTTGACACTTCAAACTTCCAGGACGAAAAGGAAATCACAAACTTTGAAGATCCATTCGACACCTCTGCAGTTGATGGAGTGATTGGGATTGATAACGAGGAGCAAACACAACCTAAAGAGCTTCAGAAGGAGGAAGAAGAGGAGGAATCGGAAAACGAGGAAGAGGAAGTTCCTGATCCATTTGATGTCATAACTTGCATTCAGGGCAAAGAGAATCTCACTGAAGTTCCCATCAAACCAGCTCCACAAGAGCTTGAAGAAGCTGATCCATTTGATACAAGTTTTGCTACTGAAGTTCTGCCAAACAAGGGAGATCCATTTGACACCAGCTACGTGTCTGGAGATCCAGGAAAGGCCGAACTAAAAGCACTGGAAGAGGAACTCTTGAGTGACATTTCAAGCACCAAGAAGGAAGCAGAAGCTGATCCAAGAGTCGTAGGCAGAGCAAGGCCGAAGGGAAGTGGTACTTCAGGTAACCTAAGTGCAAAATCTTTTGACGTTGACGTTGAAGTAGAGGACGATCCATTTGACACTTCCATCGTCGATAAGGTCATTCCTGTTAGGAGAGCAAAGAAAGGGTCAGCTGGAATCTCGATTGAGGACGACGATTTTGATCCAGCAACTTCTTTCCAGAAATCAAAATCCCCAGCTCCCCCGATAAAGGAGGAAGAGGCTGATCCATTTGTAACATCGACTCTTGCAGGAGGTCAGCCAGTTGATCAGAAGAAAGTAGTTAAGGTTGATAGCATAGACAGTGACAGCTTTGACCCAAGAGCCGAGTAATACAAATCAGCCATGGCGAACCCTTTCTTATTTGATGCACCCCAACAGCCTCCAGCTCAGGCTGACAATCCTTTCCTAACTGATTCAGGAGTTCAGCCGTCAATGACAACTGTCCAGCCTCAGGCAAATCCCTTTTTAATGGGAGACCAAGCAACTCCACAACAGCAATACAATGCATTCGGTCAACCAATTCCAATGCATGCTGTTCCACCTACTCCACCAGTAGCACCTGCTGCAGCTGCTGCAAACCCATTTGCTGACTTTGGAGCCCCAACACCACCTATCAATCAAGAGGCTTCCATGCCTGAAGCTCCTCCACCTTCAGAACCAAATATTTCAGAATTAAAACTGGAAGAGGAGCCACCTCCACCTCCGCCAGAGATACCAGAGCATATTGCTTCGCCAAAAGAAGAGGAAGTCTCTGCTCCACTTCCAGAATCAATTCCAGAACCACCAGGTGAAGACCTTGTGGTACCCCCAGTTGAGAAAACAGTTCCGGTTGAGGAACCGCTACCTTCTCCGCCGCCTTCGGAAGAAATGGTACTGGACGTAAAATCTCCAGTTCAAGGCGACATTACTGTCGAAGCACCAGTCGATTCAAAAGTTGAGTCGGAACCTGCCCCAGTGGTAGAAATTGAAACCCCTGAGGAACAAGGACCCAGTACTGGAGCTAATCTCTTTGGTCTTGACAAGGAGCCTGATATTGAAGAAATAAAGGATGAGGATGTACAGGAGGAGGTAGAACAGCCTAAGATGTCGACCGGAGACGCTATTTTTGCAGATCTTCCCCCTGGAGATGTTTCATCAACGGGCGCATCCATATTTGGTCTCAGTGAAGAGAGCGCTGCTGATACAACTGGTGCCAATCTCTTTGGTGTTACTGCGCCAAGAGCTGCTCAACCTTCCTTGGGATCGATGTCTGGTTGGGATGACAATTTTGATAGAAAATTTGATGATGCTGAGCAAGTAGAAGCTGTTCCAGTTCCAATCATTCCTGGAGATCCATTTGATCCATTTGCTGGAACAGGAGCTGGAACAATGGCAGCAGCATCTGGTGGCTTCGGTGATAATAATTTTGGTCAATCCTCTTTCAATCCTGTTGCTCCCAATTCCACTCCATCTGTACCAAGAAGAACCGGAGATGTGCCTAATGCCTTTGCAGATCCTATGGATGTTAACAATCCTTTCCTGGACGGAGGACAAGCACCCTTTGGAGATAAGAAAGCTGATAACAACGAAGATGAAGTGGATTCACCTCTGTTTGATGATGACACTTCAAAACCACTCGAGACTTTTCCAAGACTTGTTTGTGATGTTCCAGGATGGGAAATGTATATTCGCCATCCTCCCAAAAAGAAGCTTACGGCTCAACGGTAGGACATCTTGTGCAATCAAATCCATGTCAATCCTTGTTTTGAAGTTGCAAAGCACTTCAACATTCAAATATTCAATAGGTTCTAAGATGCTTTGTTTCTCATTAAATCTCCAGATTTTGGAAGAAGATCTATGTTCGTCTGGTGATGCAAGGTGATGTTCCTTGTGTACAGCTTTTTGAGAACAAGGATGCCAAGGATGCATTCCAAGAGATTCCATTACAAGTTGCTTATTCATTGTCTGAAATATCCCATCAAGTGTTTGATCAGTATTCCAAGATATTCACTCTCAAACTTCAGTACATCTTCTACAAGGAGAGGGCAGGCATAAGGCCTGGTCAGATCAGTAAGATGCAAAAGTTGACTGACAAAATCGGATTCCTCGCCAAAGCCGTTGAGGATGCTGATTATCAAGGAGTTAAAGAATTTGCCAGTGACATGAAAAAGCTTGGGGTTCCTCTTGAACATGCCCCTCAGGTACGCAACCATTAATCAGTACAACTTCCTTAAATATGACCTTTATTCTCTATAATTCTCAAAATATAATTACTCTCTATTATCCGTTAGATTTCCGAATTGCTGAAACTAGGAAGTGATAATTTTGAGGAGCTGAAACAGTTCTCGGTATGCATCGAGGAAAAGCTCTTCAAAATGGACGCCCACAGGGACAGGGCCTTGACCTACAAGACCGAAGAGGTCCAGCTCACCGCCGTCGATGAGGTTTATGTGGAACAAGACAAGACTGGTCATGTCATTAAGCAACTGTGTCGTGTCAGAGTGTTCTTCTTATCATTTCTCACCGGTAATGTGATTGATGCTGTAATACACCATGTACTCTTCTTCAAAAAGGCCTCATTACAAATTTCTCCCTTAAAGGTATGCCTGAAGTTGAACTCGGGGTAAACGACATTGTCCGAATGGGACTTGAAGTTGTGGGTCGCCATGACATTTTACCTGTTCCTACCGAGCAATGGATCCGATACGAGGACATTGAATTCCACTCAATTGTGGACAAGCAAGAATTTGAGAAAAATGACCACATTATCAAGTATGTAAATGTGGTATTTCTTGAAGCTCTTGCTCACTTTGATGCTGAACGAATATCGATTTCAGATTTCAACCTCCGGATGCTTGTTACCTGGAAATCATGCGTTTCAGGGTCAGGCCTCCAAGGGCTAGGGAACTCCCGATGCAGGCAAGGTGCCAATTCATCATAACCGGAAACAGAGTAATAAATAATCAACGATCTTAATACCATTAGAGTTTGTATTAAAGCACATGACGATGATGATTAGGTCGAGATCAGAGCAGACATGATGATACCCTATCCTCATACCAAAGCTTGGGGCCAAGTTCCTTGTGAAGATGTTGCAATGAGGATTCCTTTGCCTGAGTGTTGGATATACCAGTTCAGGACAGAAAAGCATCACATCTCATTGACGCAGTTGGCTGCTGGAAATCTCAACATTGGATCACGGATGGGTTCGGTCAAATCTGCGCACAGAAGAGCAGGAAAGGCAAGTTCTCAGTACCTTGATTGATAAGTTCCTACCGTTCCAAGTCATACTGAACGTGTATGAATACTTCTACGTAGGTTAAAGGTCTGGAGCGGTTCATGGGCGCATTGGAGACTCAAACTCAGGAACTAATGGAAACATCATCAGGCCAAGCTAAATACGAACATCAACACAAAGCAATTGTATGGAGGGTTTCCAGACTACCCAAACATGGACAAGGTGAATATCAACAGGTGCAACTTTCATAAGTACAGACACCTTTTGAAAAGAATTGATTCACTTTCTAGGATCATACACCAATCATGAGTTTGTGTGCAAATTGACCTTGACCAGCTTTGACCAGATGCCAGAGTCGTTTGACAAGCACTTTTATGTCGAATTCACCCAGCCTGCCACGGCCATTTCGAACACGGTTCTCAGATCAGTATCGATCCAACAGGGCTCTGGAGAACCTCCTGAGAAATTTGTAAAATACTTGGCTCGTCACGAGTACAAGTTGGAAATTGACTTTGCTGAAAAGGAGACCAACACGTACATGGCCGTAACAAAGAAGGTGTCAAAGCCCACCCCGGAACCCGATGAGTTCGGAAAGGAGTATCCCGACTTTCCTGACGAGAACGGAGCCAAGAAAGATTCTGACTCAGACTCAGACTAGACCCTAACCGAATACATAGTTGCAATGTTTTGTTAATTACCTACTTAGCAATTATCGTAGGAAAATCTTCTCCCTAATTAAGACTTCTTGTTCATTCCTTAATTAATTTCCAACTGGTAAAGTTCATTTCCTGCTTCTTCTGTAATCCCTGAAATGTGCAAATCAATGCCAAGTAGGGGAACGAGTGCAAACTAGTCATCATTACAATCAGATTTAACACGAGGAAAGTTGTTATTAGTACTACGTACAATAATGATGTTGATTATCTTACAAAGTTGAAAGCCAATCTTTTGTAGTAGCTTACGTAGATACTACATACTACATAGTACTTACGTAGTAGTTGACCTGATCTTGTCAATTTGATTGAATGTAACCAGAATGATTCCAGAATAATTAACAAAAATGATATTCAGATGTCAATAACACAACGAAATGAAGAAAATGATTTTGTTTCAGTGATTTATTCCAAAAGGAGAGTAACTCTTGAAAAAATATACTTCAATACAGGTATTTACCCCTACTTTATTAGCAATGATCCTTACTTACATTTGAGTTGCTCGGCCATATTGATCTGTCCCATCTTTATGGACCTGGTCTTGGTCTTGGCCAGTGCAGCTACTGAAAGAGGACTTGTCCTAAATGAGGCTGTCGTCAGTGATGGTCATACTTAATGTGAGGGTTCTTATCAAACTTTTTATCTTAATTTGGATTACTTGAAAATAAGGAAATTATGGAACAGAATTGGAACTGCGATTGCATTCTGTCTGTGTCTCATTGGCAAAGTTATGGTTGGAGTCCAGATTGTAGATCAGTGCAAGATGGAGACCATCGATTTGACTTCTAAGGGAAGCGATGATATCCGTGGAAATCTTCCAAAGTGGTGTATCTGCATCGGCTTCCTCTTCATGATTAGCGGCTGCGTTGGCTGCTGCAAAGTGAGAATATCTCCATTATGTCTGCAATCCTATGATCCACGAACTTGAGGATCACTTGTAGACTTGATATCTGGATTGTGTGGTAAGCTCACCCTGATGGTGGTGTTTGGAATTACTTCCTTGTGTAACCTCATCGATTGCTTTTGGCAATAAATGGCAACCTTAGCAAGAATACTAGATGATAACAGCTTGGAGTCCGGAGACCCCGACTACAGTACTGTCATCCGGCCATTTGGAATTTTGCATATTTCATTACCAACTTTTTTTGGTTGTCACCATTTTTTCTCTGATTGCAATCGGAGCCCAAAACCACACGTCTTTCCGCGTGGATGCCAATTTGCAAATCAATTCAATGGCCCAAGAATTCAAAGAACTGAAGAAACGAAGGAAAAATCAGACAAATTTGAGGATGATTAGCAAGAAGAGATGTTGGAATTTTCTGATTGCTTATCGTGATATCGATCATTTGCCGGAAAATTATCCAAGTTGTCAAATTTATAAATTGGTCAACTCAACCCTTAGTTAACATTCCAGGGAATTTTAATGCCAAAGCATTGGACTGATCATCATTGGAAAGGATCTGGTCTGGATGCCATACGCTGAACGCTGTTAATTGTTCTAAATAGGATTCAGGTTTTGGGCTTATGGAGGTATCATATGTCAGGATCTGAGAGGAATAACTTCAAACAAATGTACGAAAACACTAAAGATGACCACGGTTATCACGAGTGCAATGTTAATATTGGTGGCCACATTTATCAGGAGCCACCAAGGATTAATTACGGTGATACTGCAAAGAGATCTTGGGATCAAATCTGATAAATATCATCAGACATTAAGGCCTTTAAAAAGGCCATGAATGAATAAATTGTATCATTTCAGTAAAATTGTAGCCTTTTGTTTGGCCACAAAAAACTAGACGAACTTGGCAACGCTGTTCATCTTGTTTACATTGGAGATAAGCATTGAGTACAACGTACAAGTTACGTACAAGATAGTACGTGCACTTGTCATTCTCTGCATTCTTTTTGACAATTTGCACAAGACAATGACCTTCTTATTCAAGAGTGTGCTAGGCAGATTGTCCCGACAGGCGACGGCAGTGAGCTGCACCTCGAGATGGAAATCATCCCTCGGCTCGGCCACCTTCACGGAGTTACCAGAAACCCACCAAATGCTCCGTGACACCTGCAGACAATTTGCCGAAGGCGAACTTTGGCCAATTGCGGGGAAAATAGACAAAACCTGTGAGTATCCCCGGGAACAAGTCCTCAAGATGGGAGAGCTTGGGCTCATGAGCATTGATCAGGATGAAGCCCTGGGAGGCTCTGGCCTTGATACTTTGGCATATGCAGTTGCATTGGAAGAGATATCCAGGTAATTAACATAATAAATGAACTCTCTTGAATTCGTAACAATGACTCGTGTAATCATTACTATTTGGAGCTAATTAAAGGTTTCTCTCTCTCCAGGGGCTGTGCCACGGCTGGTGTCGTAATGAGTGCTCAAAACTCTTTGTTTCTGGGGTGAGTGTAGCTAAAGACCCGATTGATTCTTGACCATGATTCCAAAGTTCTCCAATCTCTTCCAGACCCTTGAAATACTTTGGAAACCAAACCCAAAAGGAGCAATACATCTTACCCTTTGCAGATGGCAAGAAAATCGGCAGCTTTTGCTTATCGGAGCCTGGAAATGGAAGTGATGCCGGAGCGGCTTCAACAATGGCAAAAGAAGATGGAGACAAATGGATATTGAACGGGACTAAAGCCTGGATTACAAATGCCCATCAAGGTAAGATGATTCAATTATTATTTTCTCTCATTTTGCGGAATCAATAAATACTTCGGATTTGATCTTTGAACTTTGTACGGCCAAACCTTTTCATTGATAAAATGTAAATATCACTGTAGTCATAGATGGACACGGTCGAGGTGCTCAGGGGGGGGATCAGCCACTTTCTCAGGGGGGGGGAAGGGGGGGGGAAGAAAATTTTGAGAGCTCAGGGGGGGGGGAGGGGGGGGGAGAAAATTTTTGAGCTCAGGGGGGGGGAGGGGGGGGGTTGAGAAGATTTCAAAAATTTTTGACCTTTTTTTTTTTTTTTTTTTTAGAAAAACCAAAAATTTTTCCACTTTTTTTTAGAAAAGCCAATTTTTACGACGTTTTTTTTTTTAGAAAAGCAAAAAAATTTTTGAAAAAAAGCCCGATTTTCAAATTTCGCCCAAAAAACCCAAAAATTTTCGCGCCTGCGGCGCAAAGTTTCTAGGGGGGGGGGGGTGTCTGGAGCTCGGTCTCCAGCAGGGGGGGGGGTCCTCGACGAGAGCTTCAGGGGGGGGGATCCCCCCCCTGTGTCCATCTATGACTGTAGTACTTTGACCTAAAAGACTTGGAGCTGATATAAAATATTCAAATTACGTTCTTATCTCTTGTCCCAAAAGGAGGGGTTGATTTCAATCCTCCAACAGTCTTGACCCCGTTTCCATAATATTGGCATAAAGTGGAGAATTATCCAATTTTTGAAATGATATCTCCTAGTATTTCTTCATATTTCCAATTCTTTTGGATTAATATTTTGAAAAAATCCATATTCCATCTTGATATTCGACCCTGGATCTGTTTTTGGAATTCAACTGTCTTTACACTATGAACTCTAATATCATTTGCGATCGTCAAAAAAGTCCCAAGAAGCAGACCATTACTTATCATTGGATTTGCTTTCAGCTGAGGGAATGATCGTTTTCGCTACAACTGACAAGAGCAAGAAGCATAAGGGTATCAGCGCTTTCATTGTACCTGCTCCAAACGATGGATTATCTCTTGGTAAAAAGGAGGACAAATTGGGAATCCGGGCATCATCCACATCCAATGTCATATTTGAAGACTGTGCAGTTCCCAAAGAGAATTTGCTTGGCAATGAAGGGATGGGATTCAAAATAGCAATGATGACCCTGGACAGTGGCAGAATTGGAATTGCCTCTCAAGCATTGGGAATTGCCCAGAACGCATTTGATACCGCCATTGAATATTCCATGAAGAGGGAAGCATTTGGAGCTCCAATATCAAAAATGCAAACAATCCAAACAAAATTGGCTGACATGGCCTTGAGAATCGAATCTGCCCGATTACTAAATTACAAGGCTGCTTCCTTAAAAGATGAAGGCAAACCATTCACAAAGGCTGCTGCCATGGCCAAGCTTGCGGCATCCGAAACTGCCACATTTGTTGCCCATCAATCCATCCAAATCCTTGGAGGCATGGGATATGTTTCCGACATGCCTGTGGAGAGAAATTACCGAGATGCCCGAATCACTGAAATATATGAGGGAACCAGTGAAATCCAAAGACTTGTTATAGCTGGCAGTGTATTGA
This sequence comes from Trididemnum clinides, assembly GCA_963675345.1. Classification (NCBI taxonomy): domain Eukaryota; kingdom Metazoa; phylum Chordata; class Ascidiacea; order Aplousobranchia; family Didemnidae; genus Trididemnum; species Trididemnum clinides. The sequence continues at coordinate 18,364 of CAVLYW010000101.1, forward strand.
AGGAATATGGTTTCTAGCAATAACAATCATTGTTTCACCAATCAATTAATGACCTCAGTTAACCTGTTGTTCCCTTTTGCAATAAAGTAATCAATTAAGTTACAATTAGGTAATAATGAGTCAATCAATGTCAAATTAATTATTGTGATCCTGAAAGCGCAAAGGTTCCAAGTATCGTCAATTTTCAGACTCATTGTAAAAAGAAGATTCTTTTCCTTCCATAAATGTCCATATTGATAACATCATCATGTACACATTCCTGGCAAACACTGAGCTCCAAGGCATATGGAATAAATTCACAAATCCTTGCTTTGTTCTGCTAAATCAATATTAGTATATTCCATTCTCTAAATTCTCATCTGAAATACTGTACTTATGTACTGTGCTTTCATTCACCCACTTAATTTTGATGATAGAATAAAATTCAAGCAAGTTTATAATGATTCCAATGTTATGTCTAAGATACCTGCGAGTCCAATGTTGGTGATGATCCTTTTGCTGTTCCACTTGTCAAAAGATTGAGAGATCCACGAACAATGCAGTTCCGCGGCAATATCACTTGTACATTAAATCCGGGAAATGAGAGGCCATTACGAGCAGATTAACAATAATGACCAACACAAAATGTTCGAGCGTTTTATAATTACGTTTCATTAAGAAATGATAAATACATAAGGTTTTTGAAGATTGAAATTACAATAAACAACCCCAAAAATTGCATTTATCCGAATTTGTTTTTGGCTCATATCAAAGATTTTTTTCATAATGACAATAATCTCCCTTATTAGAGTAATTTACACTTGTAATGGATTCAACATTGCTCCCAATCCGATTCTTTACAAAATATTTTAGGCTTTATACGTAGTTCTGTTACTATATGCTGAAAATATTAATTGTCCATTAAAATAGGCTTTTTGGTGATATCAGTTGAATATCTAACTTTGCAAATAAGGTAATTATCAAAAGAGCTTTGCATCCCCATCGGTGGAACCTAAATCGACTAAAAAGCTGATTGTTAAAGGAGTCCTCATGGCGCCCTAGGTCACTAAGGCTTGCCCATGCCAGATAATATAACATTATCAATAATGTAAACTACTCTCAATCTGACTGAAACAGCATGATTTTATTTTCCAACCATCAATGCTTAGAAAAGTCTGCTGTGAAAAGATCAATTCCCTTGGAAGGCGCTTCCAAATGCTCCAGATCTCCGTAGTTCTCCAATATACTATCTTTCACTTGATCCTTTAACTCATTAACAGCTCTTCCTCCAGACTCTCCTAGCACTTTGGATACCTGTTTAAAAATAATCGTTATCACTGTAAACGTCTTGATTTATGTCGAGCTCTGCTTGTAGTTCTTAGTCTTCAAGATTCTGGTGCCGCACATGGCACAAATTCCTTTTTTGTAGGAGCAATCTTGGCAGTAGTGTGAGCCGGCTTGATGTACACGAGTCTTGCAAATTCGGCACTTGGGAAAGTCGCTCATGGTCGGATTGAATCTATTCTTCTTGGATGACAACAACTTGTTTTCTCCTATCTTTCTCCCTCCACCTTCGGTAGTGTTGTTAGCTCCGGCTTTCCAAGGGTCCTGAGTAATTACCTTCAAAATTGAATTTAAAAGCGTTTCCAATTTATGATGATTTAATTAAGGACATAATTAATTAATTACCTTTCCTAATTTTCCTTTTCTCTCGCACTTTTCACACACCATCTTAAAATAACAACAGCATCAAGAATGGATGCTACAATTAATAATTACCACTAATTATGCTTAATTACTTGAAATGACGTATTTTTCTTGACCTTTAACGTTGTTGTTTATTCTCAGACTGGTATCTAGACATGATACATTTGCATTTTCTGTACCAAAGTATAGACGTTTGACTGATTCAAAAACTAAATTTGGCTGCACAAAATTGGAGGCTTTTGGCAAGTCTAATTATAAGCACTTATTTTTGAAAACAAAATAATCACAAGTGTTTGATCTTTTTTGCGAAGTTTTCTCGAGTGTTATCCGATATTGA
>CAVLYW010000102.1:0-30803 GCA_963675345.1 Trididemnum clinides
CGAGCGTTGGAAAGCTCATTTTCAAGAGTTCGATTCGTTTTCTCGGTTCAGGGCAACGACTGATCGAGCGTTGGAAAGCTCATTTTCAAGAGTTCGATTCGTTTTCTCGGTTCGGGGCGACGACTGATCGAGCGCCGGAAAGCTCACTTTCAAGAGCTCGATTCGTTTTCTCGGTTCAGGGCGACGACTGATCGAGCGCCGGAAAGCTCATTTTCAAGAGCTCGATTCGTTTTCCTCGGTTCGGGGCAACGACTGATCGAGCGCCGGAAAGCTCACTTTCAAGAGCTCGATTCGTTTTCTCGGTTCGGGGCGACGACTGATCGAGCGCCGGAAAGCTCACTTTCAAGAGCTCGATTCGTTTTCTCGGTTCGGGGCGACGACTGATCGAGCGCCGGAAAGCTCACTTTCAAGAACTCGATTCGTTTTCTCGGTTCAGGGCGACGACTGATCGAGCGCCGGCAAGCTCACTTTCAAGAGCTCGATTCGTTTTCTCGGTTCAGGGCGACGACTGATCGAGCGCCGGCAAGCTCACTTTGAAGAGTTCGATTCGTTTTCTCGGTTCAGGGCAACGACTGATCGAGCGTTGGAAAGCTCACTTTCAAGAGCTCGATTCGTTTTCTCGGTTCAGGGCAACGACTGATCGAGCGTTGGAAAGCTCACTTTCAAAAGCTCGATTCGTTTTCTCGGTTCAGGGCAACGACTGATCGAGCGTTGGAAAGCTCACTTTCAAGAGTTCCATTCGTTTTTTCGGTTCGAGCGTTGGAAAGCTGATTTTCAAGAGTTCGATTCGTTTTCTCGGTTCAGGGCAACGACTGATCGAGCATTGGAAAGCTCATTTTCAAGAGTTCGATTCGTTTTCTCGGTTCAGGGCAACGACTGATCGAGCGTTGGAAAGCTCATTTTCAAGAGTTCGATTCGTTTTCTCGGTTCAGGGCAACGACTGATCGAGCGTTGGAAAGCTGATTTTCAAGAGTTCGATTCGTTTTCTCGGTTCAGGGCAACGACTGATCGAGCGTTGGAAAGCTCGTTTTCAAGAGTTCGATTCGTTTTCTCGGTTCAGGGCAACGACTGATCGAGCGTTGGAAAGCTCATTTTCAAGAGTTCGATTCGTTTTCTCGGTTCAGGGCAACGACTGATCGAGCGTTGGAAAGCTGATTTTCAAGAGTTCGATTCGTTTTCTCGGTTCAGGGCAACGACTGATCGAGCGTTGGAAAGCTCATTTTCAAGAGTTCGATTCGTTTTCTCGGTTCAGGGCAACGACTGATCGAGCGTTGGAAAGCTGATTTTCAAGAATTCGATTCGTTTTCTCGGTTCAGGGCAACGACTGATCGAGCGTTGGAAAGCTCATTTTCAAGAGTTCGATTCGTTTTCTCGGTTCAGGGCAACGACTGATCGAGCGTTGGAAAGCTGATTTTCAAGAGTTCGATTCGTTTTCTCGGTTCAGGGCAACGACTGATCGAGCGTTGGAAAGCTGATTTTCAAGAGTTCGATTCGTTTTCTCGGTTCAGGGCAACGACTGATCGAGCGTTGGAAAGCTCATTTTCAAGAGTTCGATTCGTTTTCTCGGTTCAGGGCAACGACTGATCGAGCGTTGGAAAGCTCATTTTCAAGAGTTCGATTCGTTTTCTCGGTTCAGGGCAACGACTGATTGAGCGTTGGAAAGCTCATTTTCAAGAGTTCGATTCGTTTTCTCGGTTCAGGGCAACGACTGATCGAGCGTTGGAAAGCTCATTTTCAAGAGTTCGATTCGTTTTCTCGGTTCAGGGCAACGACTGATCGAGCGTTGGAAAGCTGATTTTCAAGAGTTCGATTCGTTTTCTCGGTTCAGGGCAACGACTGATCAAGCGTTGGAAAGCTGATTTTCAAGAGTTCGATTCGTTTTCTCGGTTCAGGGCAACGACTGATCGAGCGTTGGAAAGCTCATTTTCAAGAGTTCGATTCGTTTGCTCGGTTCAGGGCAACGACTGATCGAGCGTTGGAAAGCTGATTTTCAAGAGTTCGATTCGTTCTCTCGGTTCAGGGCAACGACTGATCGAGCATTGGAAAGCTGATTTTCAAGAGTTCGATTCGTTTTCTCGGTTCAGGGCAACGACTGATCGAGCGTTGGAAAGCTCATTTCAAGAGTTCGATTCGTTTTCTCGGTTCAGGGCAACGACTGATCGAGCGTTGGAAAGCTGATTTTCAAGAGTTCGATTCGTTTTCTCGGTTCAGGGCAACGACAGATCGAGCGTTGGAAAGCTGATTTTCAAGAGTTCGATTCGTTTTCTCGGTTCAGGGCAACGACTGATCGAGCGTTGGAAAGCTGATTTTCAAGAGTTCGATTCGTTTTCTCGGTTCAGGGCAACGACTGATCGAGCGTTGGAAAGCTGATTTTCAAGAGTTCGATTCGTTTTCTCGGTTCAGGGCAACCACTGATCGAGCGTTGGAAAGCTCGTTTTCAAGAGTTCGATTCGTTTTCTCGGTTCAGGGCAACGACTGATCGAGCGTTGGAAAGCTCGTTTTAAAGAGTTCGATTCGTTTTCTCGGTTCAGGGCAACGACTGATCGAGCGTTGGAAAGCTCGTTTTCAAGAGTTCGATTCGTTTTCTCGGTTCAGGGCAACGACTGATCGAGCGTTGGAAAGCTCGTTTTCAAGAGTTCGATTCGTTCTCTCGGTTCAGGGCAACGACTGATCGAGCGTTGGAAAGCTCGTTTTCAAGAGTTCGATTCGTTTTCTCGGTTCAGGGCAACGACTGATCGAGCGTTGGAAAGCTCGTTTTCAAGAGTTCGATTCGTTTTCTCGGTTCAGGGCAACGACTGATCGAGCGTTGGAAAGCTGATTTTCAAGAGTTCGATTCGTTTTCTCGGTTCAGGGCAACGACTGATCGAGCGTTGGAAAGCTCCTTTTCAAGAGTTCGATTCGTTTTCTCGGTTCAGGGCAACGACTGATTGAGCGTTGGAAAGCTCGTTTTCAAGAGTTCGATTCGTTTTCTTGGTTCAGGGCAACGACTGATCGAGCGTTGGAAAGATCGTTTCCAAGAGTTCGATTCGTTTTCTCGGTTCAGGGCAACGACTGATCGAGCGTTGGAAAGCTCGTTTTCAAGAGTTCGATTCGTTTTCTCGGTTCAGGGCAACAACTGATCGAGCGTTGGAAAGATCGTTTTCAAGAGTTCGATTCCTTTGAGTTCAATTCGTTTTCTCGGTTCAGGGCAACGACTGATCGAGCGTTGGAAAGCTCATTTTCAAGAGTTCGATTCGTTTTCTCGGTTCAGGGCAACGACTGATCGAGCGTTGGAAAGCTCATTTTCAAGAGTTCGATTCGTTTTCTCGGTTCAGGGCAACGACTGATCGAGCGTTGGAAAGCTCATTTTCAAGAGTTCGATTCGTTTTCTCGGTTCAGGGCAACGACTGATCGAGCGTTGGAAAGCTCATTTTCAAGAGTTCGATTCGTTTTCTCGGTTCAGGGCAACGACTGATCGAGCGTTGGAAAGCTCATTTTCAAGAGTTCGATTCGTTTTCTCGGTTCAGGGCAACGACTGATCGAGCGTTGGAAAGCTGATTTTCAAGAGTTCGATTCGTTTTCTCGGTTCAGGGCAACGACTGATCGAGCGTTGGAAAGCTGATTTTCAAGAGTTCGATTCGTTTTCTCGGTTCAGGGCAACGACTGATCGAGCGTTGGAAAGCTCATTTTCAAGAGTTCGATTCGTTTTCTCGGTTCAGGGCAACGACTGATCGAGCGTTGGAAAGCTGATTTTCAAGAGTTCGATTCGTTTTCTCGGTTCAGGGCAACGACTGATCGAGCGTTGGAAAGCTGATTTTCAAGAGTTCGATTCGTTTTCTCGGTTCAGGGCAACGACTGATCGGGCGTTGGAAAGCTGATTTTCAAGAGTTCGATTCGTTTTCTCGGTTCAGGGCAACGACTGATCGAGCGTTGGAAAGCTGATTTTCAAGAGTTCGATTCGTTTTCTCGGTTCAGGGCAACGACTGATCGAGCGTTGGAAAGCTGATTTTCAAGAGTTCGATTCGTTTTCTCGGTTCAGGGCAACGACTGATCGAGCGTTGGAAAGCTGATTTTCAAGAGTTCGATTCGTTTTCCTCGGTTCAGGGCAACGACTGATCGAGCGTTGGAAAGCTGATTTTCAAGAGTTCGATTCGTTTTCTCGGTTCAGGGCAACGACTGATCGAGCGTTGGAAAGCTGATTTTCAAGAGTTCGATTCGTTTTCTCGGTTCAGGGCAACGACTGATCGAGCGTTGGAAAGCTGATTTTCAAGAGTTCGATTCGTTTTCTCGGTTCAGGGCAACGACTGATCGAGCGTTGGAAAGCTGATTTTCAAGAGTTTGATTCGTTTTCTCGGTTCGGGGCAACGACTGATCGAGCGTTGGAAAGCTGATTTTCAAGAGTTCGATTCGTTTTCTCGGTTCAGGGCAACGACTGATCGAGCGTTGGAAAGCTGATTTTCAAGAGTTCGATTCGTTTTCTCGGTTCAGGGCAACGACTGATCGAGCGTTGGAAAGCTGATTTTCAAGAGTTCGATTCGTTTTCTCGGTTCAGGGCAACGACTGATCGAGCGTTGGAAAGCTGATTTTCAAGAGTTCGATTCGTTTTCTCGGTTCAGGGCAACGACTGATCGAGCGTTGGAAAGCTCATTTTCAAGAGTTCGATTCGTTTTCTCGGTTCAGGGCAACGACTGATCGAGCGTTGGAAAGCTGATTTTCAAAAGTTCGATTCGTTTTCTCGGTTCAGGGCAACGACTGATCGAGCGTTGGAAAGCGCATTTTCAAGAGTTCGATTCGTTTTCTCGGTTCAGGGCAACGACTGATCGAGCGTTGGAAAGCTCATTTTCAAGAGTTCGATTCGTTTTCTCGGTTCAGGGCAACGACTGATCGAGCGTTGGAAAGCTCATTTTCAAGAGTTCGATTCGTTTTCCTCGGTTCGGGGCGACGACTGATCGAGCGCCGGAAAGCTCACTTTCAAGAGCTCGATTCGTTTTCTCGGTTCAGGGCGACGACTGATCGAGCGCCGGAAAGCTCATTTTCAAGAGCTCGATTCGTTTTCTCGGTTCGGGGCAACGACTGATCGAGCGCCGGAAAGCTCACTTTCAAGAGCTCGATTCGTTTTCTCGGTTCAAGGCGACGACTGATCGAGCGCCGGAAAGCTCACTTTCAAGAGCTCGATTCGTTTTCTCGGTTCGGGGCGACGACTGATCGAGCGCCGGAAAGCTCACTTTCAAGAACTCGATTCGTTTTCTCGGTTCAGGGCGACGACTGATCGAGCGCCGGCAAGCTCACTTTCAAGAGCTCGATTCGTTTTCTCGGTCAGGGCGACGACTGATCGAGCGCCGGCAAGCTCACTTTGAAGAGTTCGATTCGTTTTCTCGGTTCAGGGCAACGACTGATCGAGCGTTGGAAAGCTCACTTTCAAGAGCTCGATTCGTTTTCTCGGTTCAGGGCAACGACTGATCGAGCGTTGGAAAGCTCACTTTCAAAAGCTCGATTCGTTTTCTCGGTTCAGGGCAACGACTGATCGAGCGTTGGAAAGCTCACTTTCAAGAGTTCCATTCGTTTTTTCGGTTCGAGCGTTGGAAAGCTGATTTTCAAGAGTTCGATTCGTTTTCTCGGTTCAGGGCAACGACTGATCGAGCATTGGAAAGCTCATTTTCAAGAGTTCGATTCGTTTTCTCGGTTCAGGGCAACGACTGATCGAGCGTTGGAAAGCTCATTTTCAAGAGTTCGATTCGTTTTCTCGGTTCAGGGCAACGACTGATCGAGCGTTGGAAAGCTGATTTTCAAGAGTTCGATTCGTTTTCTCGGTTCAGGGCAACGACTGATCGAGCGTTGGAAAGCTCGTTTTCAAGAGTTCGATTCGTTTTCTCGGTTCAGGGCAACGACTGATCGAGCGTTGGAAAGCTCATTTTCAAGAGTTCGATTCGTTTTCTCGGTTCAGGGCAACGACTGATCGAGCGTTGGAAAGCTGATTTTCAAGAGTTCGATTCGTTTTCTCGGTTCAGGGCAACGACTGATCGAGCGTTGGAAAGCTCATTTTCAAGAGTTTGATTCGTTTTCTCGGTTCAGGGCAACGACTGATCGAGCGTTGGAAAGCTGATTTTCAAAAATTCGATTCGTTTTCTCGGTTCAGGGCAACGACTGATCGAGCGTTGGAAAGCTGATTTTCAAGAGTTCGATTCGTTTTCTCGGTTCAGGGCAACGACTGATCGAGCGTTGAAAGCTGATTTTCAAGAGTTCGATTCGTTTTCTCGGTTCAGGGCAACGACTGATCGAGCGTTGGAAAGCTGATTTTCAAGAGTTCGATTCGTTTTCTCGGTTCAGGGCAACGACTGATCGAGCGTTGGAAAGCTCATTTTCAAGAGTTCGATTCGTTTTCTCGGTTCAGGGCAACGACTGATCGAGCGTTGGAAAGCTCATTTTCAAGAGTTCGATTCGTTTTCTCGGTTCAGGGCAACGACTGATTGAGCGTTGGAAAGCTCATTTTCAAGAGTTCGATTCGTTTTCTCGGTTCAGGGCAACGACTGATCGAGCGTTGGAAAGCTCATTTTCAAGAGTTCGATTCGTTTTCCTCGGTTCAGGGCAACGACTGATCGAGCGTTGGAAAGTTGATTTTCAAGAGTTCGATTCGTTTTCTCGGTTCAGGGCAACGGACTGATCAAGCGTTGGAAAGCTGATTTTCAAGAGTTCGATTCGTTTTCTCGGTTCAGGGCAACGACTGATCGAGCGTTGGAAAGCTCATTTTCAAGAGTTCAATTCGTTTGCTCGGTTCAGGGCAACGACTGATCGAGCGTTGGAAAGCTGATTTTCAAGAGTTCGATTCGTTCTCTCGGTTCAGGGCAACGACTGATCGAGCATTGGAAAGCTGATTTTCAAGAGTTCGATTCGTTTTCTCGGTTCAGGGCAACGACTGATCGAGCGTTGGAAAGCTCATTTTCAAGAGTTCGATTCGTTTTCTCGGTTCAGGGCAACGACTGATCGAGCGTTGGAAAGCTGATTTTCAAGAGTTCGATTCGTTTTCTCGGTTCAGGGCAACGACAGATCGAGCGTTGGAAAGCTGATTTTCAAGAGTTCGATTCGTTTTCTCGGTTCAGGGCAACGACTGATCGAGCGTTGGAAAGCTGATTTTCAAGAGTTCGATTCGTTTTCTCGGTTCAGGGCAACGACTGATCGAGCGTTGGAAAGCTCATTTTCAAGAGTTCAATTCGTTTTCTCGGTTCAGGGCAACCACTGATCGAGCGTTGGAAAGCTCGTTTTCAAGAGTTCGATTCGTTTTCTCGGTTCAGGGCAACGACTGATCGAGCGTTGGAAAGCTCGTTTTAAAGAGTTCGATTCGTTTTCTCGGTTCAGGGCAACGACTGATCGAGCGTTGGAAAGCTCGTCTTCAGGAGTTCGATTCGTTTTCTCGGTTCAGGGCAACGACTGATCGAGCGTTGGAAAACTCGTTTTCAAGAGTTCGATTCGTTTTCTCGGTTCAGGGCAACGACTGATCGAGCGTTGGAAAGCTCGTTTTCCGAGAAAACGAAGCGAACTCTTGAAAATGAGCTTTCCAACGCTCGATCAGTCGTTGCCCTGAACCGAGAAAACGAATCGAACTCTTGAAAATCAGCTTTTTAACGCTCGATCAGTCGTTGCCCTGAACCGAGAAAACGAATCGAACTCTTGAAAACGAACTTTCCAACGCTCGATCAGTCGTTGCCCTGAACCGAGAAAACGAATCGAACTCTTTTCTCGGTTCAGGGCAACGACTGATCGAGCGTTGGAAAGCTCGTCTTCAAGAGCTCGATTCGTTTTCTCGGTTCAGGGCAACGACTGATCGAGCGTTGGAAAGCTCGTTTTCAAAAGCTCGATTCGTTTTTTCGGTTCAGGGCAACGATTGATCGAGCGTTGGAAAGCTCGTTTTCAAGAGCTCGATTCGTTTTCTCGGTTCAGGGCAACGACTGATCGAGCGTTGGAAAGCTCACTTTCAAGAGCTCGATTCGTTTTCTCGGTTCAGGGCAACGACTGATCGAGCGTTGGAAAGCTCATTTTCAAGAGTTCGATTCGTTTTCTCGGTTCAGGGCAACGACTGATCGAGCGTTGGAAAGCTCATTTTCAAGAGCTCGATTCGTTTTCTCGGTTCAGGGCAACGACTGATCGAGCGTTGGAAAGCTCATTTTCAAGAGTTCGATTGGTTTTCTCGGTTCAGGGCAACGACTGATCGAGCGTTGGAAAGCTCATTTTCAAGAGTTCGATTCGTTTTCTCGGTTTAGCGCAACGACTGATCGAGCGTTGGAAAGCTCATTTTCAAGAGATCGATTCGTTTTCTCGGTTCAGGGCAACGACTGATCGAGCGTTGGAAAGCTGATTTTCAAGAGTTCGATTCGTTTTCTCGGTTCAGTGCAACGACTGATCGAGCGTTGGAAAGCTCATTTTCAAGAGTTCGATTCGTTTTCTCGGTTCAGGGCAACGACTGATCGAGCGTTGGAAAGCTCATTTTCAAGAGTTCGATTCGTTTTGTTGGTTCAGGGCAACGACTGATCGAGCGTTGGAAAGCTCATTTTCAAGAGTTCGATTCGTTTTCTCGGAATCTCATTTTCAAGAGTTCGATTCGTTTTCTCGGTTCAGGGCAACGACTGATCGAGCGTTGGAAAGCTCGTTTTCAAGAGTTCGATTCGTTTTCTCGGTTCAGGGCAACGACTGATCGAGCGTTGGAAAGCTCGTCTTCAAGAGTTCGATTCGTTCTCTCGGTTCAGGGCAACGACTGATCGAGCGTTGGAAAGCTCGTTTTCAAGAGTTCGATTCGTTTTCTCGGTTCAGGGCAACGACTGATCGAGCGTTGGAAAGCTCGTTTTCAAGAGTTCGATTCGTTTTCTCGGTTCAGGGCAACGACTGATCGAGCGTTGGAAAGCTCGTCTTCAAGAGTTGGATTCGTTTTCTCGGTTCAGGGCAACGACTGATCGAGCGTTGCCCTGAACCGAGAAAACGAATCGAACTCTTGAAGACGAGCTTTCCAACGCCCGATCAGTCGTTGCCCTGAACCGAGAAAACGAATCAAACTCTTGAAGACGAGCTTTCCAACGCTCGATCAGTCGTTGCCCTGAACCGAGAAAACGAATCGAACTCTTGAAGACGAGCTTTCCAACGCTCGATCAGTCGTTGCCCTGAACCAAGAAAACGAATCGAACTCTTTAAGACGAGCTTTCCAACGCTCGATCAGTCGTTGCCCTGAACCGAGAAAACGAATCGAACTCTTGAAGACGAGCTTTCCAACGCTCGATCAGTCGTTGCCCTGAACCGAGAAAACGAATCGAACTCTTGAAAATGAGCTTTCCAACGCTCGATCAGTCGTTGCCCTGAACCGAGAAAACGAATCGAACTCTTGAAGACGAGCTTTCCAACGCTCGATCAGTCGTTGCCCTGAACCGAGAAAACGAATCGAACTCTTGAAGACGAGCTTTCCAACGCTCGATCAGTCGTTGCCCTGAACCGAGAAAACGAATCGAACTCTTGAAGACGAGCTTTCCAACGCTCGATCAGTCGTTGCCCTGAACCGAGAAAACGAATCGAACTCTTGAAAACGAGCTTTCCAACGCTCGATCAGTCGTTGCCCTGAACCGAGAAAACGAATCGAACTCTTGAAAATGAGCTTTCCAACGCTCGATCAGTCGTTGCCCTGAACCGAGAAAACGAATCGAACTCTTGAAGACGAGCTTTCCAACGCTCGATCAGTCGTTGCCCTGAACCGAGAAAACGAATCGAACTCTTGAAGACGAGCTTTCCAACGCTCGATCAGTCGTTGCCCTGAACCGAGAAAACGAATCGAACTCTTGAAGACGAGCTTTCCAACGCTCGATCAGTCGTTGCCCTGAACCGAGAAAACGAATCGAACTCTTGAAGACGAGCTTTCCAACGCTCGATCAGTCGTTGCCCTGAACCGAGAAAACGAATCGAACTCTTGAAGACGAGCTTTCCAACGCTCGATCAGTCGTTGCCCTGAACCGAGAAAACGAATCGAACTCTTGAAGACGAGCTTTCCAACGCTCGATCAGTCGTTGCCCTGAACCGAGAAAACGAATCGAACTCTTGAAGACGAGCTTTCCAACGCTCGATCAGTCGTTGCCCTGAACCGAGAAAACGAATCGAACTTTTGAAGATGAGCTTTCCAACGCTCGATCAGTCGTTGCCCTGAACCGACAAAACGAATCGAACTCTTGAAGACGAGCTTTCCAACGCTCGATCAGTCGTTGCCCTGAACCGAGAAAACGAATCGAACTCTTGAAGACGAGCTTTCCAACGCTCGATCAGTCGTTGCCCTGAACCGAGAAAACGAATCGAACTCTTGAAGACGAGCTTTCCAACGCTCGATCAGTCGTTGCCCTGAACCGAGAAAACGAATCGAGCTCTTGAAGACGAGCTTTCCAACGCTCGATCAGTCGTTGCCCTGAACCGAGAAAACGAATCGAGCTCTTGAAAATGAGCTTTCCAACGCTCGATCAGTCGTTGCCCTGAACCGAGAAAACGAATCGAGCTCTTGAAGACGAGATTTCCAACGCTCGATCAGTCGTTGCCCTGAACCGAGAAAACGAATCGAGCTTTTGAAAACGAGCTTTCCAACGCTCGATCAGTCGTTGCCCTGAACCGAGAAAACGAATCGAACTCTTGAAAAGGAGCTTTCCAACGCTCGATCAGTCGTTGCCCTGAACCGAGAAAACGAATCGAGCTCTTGAAAACGAGCTTTCCAACGCTCGATCAGTCGTTGCCCTGAACCGAGAAAACGAATCGAACTCTTGAAGACGAGCTTTCCAACGCTCGATCAGTCGTTGCCCTGAACCGAGAAAACGAATCCAACTCTTGAAAACGAGCTTTCCAACGCTCGATCAGTCGTTGCCTTGAACCGAGAAAACGAATCGAACTCTTGAAAACGAGCTTTCCAACGCTCGATCAGTCGTTGCCCTGAACCGAGAAAACGAATCGAACTCTTGAAAACTAGCTTTCCAACGCTCGATCAGTCGTTGCCCTGAACCGAAAAAACGAATCGAACTCTTGAAAACGAGCTTTCCAACGCTCGATCAGTCGTTGCCCTGAACCGAGAAAACGAATCGAACTCTTGAAAACGAGCTTTCCAACGCTCGATCAGTCGTTGCCCTGAACCGAGAGAACGAATCGAACTCTTGAAAACGAGCTTTCCAACGCTCGATCAGTCGTTGCCCTGAACCGAGAAAACGAATCGAACTCTTGAAAACGAGCTTTCCAACGCTCGATCAGTCGTTGCCCTGAACCGAGAAAACGAATCGAACTCTTGAAAATGAGATTCCGAGAAAACGAATCGAACTCTTGAAAATGAGCTTTCCAACGCTCGATCAGTCGTTGCCCTGAACCAAGAAAACGAATCGAACTCTTGAAAATGAGCTTTCCAACGCTCGATCAGTCGTTGCCCTGAACCGAGAAAACGAATCGAACTCTTGAAAATGAGCTTTCAACGCTCGATCAGTCGTTGCACTGAACCGAGAAAACGAATCGAACTCTTGAAAATCAGCTTTCCAACGCTCGATCAGTTGTTGCCCTGAACCAAGAAAACGAATCGATCTCTTGAAAATGAGCTTTCCAACGCTCGATCAGTCGTTGCGCTAAACCGAGAAAACGAATCGAACTCTTGAAAATGAGCTTTCCAACGCTCGATCAGTCGTTGCCCTGAACCGAGAAAACGAATCGAACTCTTGAAAATGAGCTTTCCAACGCTCGATCAGTCGTTGCCCTGAACCGAGAAAACGAATCGAGCTCTTGAAAATGAGTTTTCCAACGCTCGATCAGTCGTTGCCCTGAACCGAGAAAACGAATCGAGCTCTTGAAAATGAGCTTTCCAACGCTCGATCAGTCGTCGCCCTGAACCGAGAAAACGAATCGAGCTCTTGAAAGTGAGCTTTCCGGCGCTCGATCAGTCGTCGCCCCGAACCGAGAAAACGAATCGAGCTCTTGAAAGTGAGCTTTCCGGCGCTCGATCAGTCGTCGCCCTGAACCGAGAAAACGAATCGAGCTCTTGAAAGTGAGCTTTCCGGCGCTCGATCAGTCGTCGCCCTGAACCGAGAAAACGAATCGAGCTCTTGAAAGTGAGCTTTCCGGCGCTCGATCAGTCGTCGCCCTGAACCGAGAAAACGAATCGAGCTCTTGAAAGTGAGCTTTCCGGCGCTCGATCAGTCGTCGCCCTGAACCGAGAAAACGAATCGAGCTCTTGAAAGTGAGCTTTCCGGCGCTCGATCAGTCGTCGCCCTGAACCGAGAAAACGAATCGAGCTCTTGAAAATGAGCTTTCCAACGCTCGATCAGTCGTTGCCCTGAACCGAGAAAACGAATCGAGCTCTTGAAAGTGAGCTTTCCGGCGCTCGATCAGTCGTTGCCCTGAACCGAGAAAACGAATCGAGCTCTTGAAAGTGAGCTTTCCGGCGCTCGATCAGTCGTCGCTCTGAACCGAGAAAACGAATCGAGCTCTTGAAACTGAGCTTTTCGACGCTCGATCAGTCGTCGCCTTGAACCGAGAAAACGAATCGAGCTCTTGAAAATGAGCTTTTCGGCGCTCGATCAGTCGTCGCCCTGAACCGAGAAAACGAATCGAGCTCTTGAAAGTGAGCTTTTCGGCGCTCGATCAGTCGTCGCCCTGAACCGAGAAAACGAATCGAGCTCTTGAAAGTGAGCTTTTCGGCGCTCGATCAATCGTCGCCCTGAACCGAGGAAACGAATCGAGCTCTTGAAAGTGAGCTTTCCGGCGCTCGATCAGTCGTCGCCCTGAACCGAGAAAACGAATCGAGCTCTTGAAAGTGAGCTTTCCGGCGCTCGATCAGTCGTCGCCCTGAACCGAGAAAACGAATCGAGCTCTTGAAAGTGAGCTTTCCGGCGCTCGATCAGTCGTCGCCCTGAACCAAGAAAACGAATCGAGCTCTTGAAAGTGAGCTTTCCGGCGCTCGATCAGTCGTCGCCCTGAACCGAGAAAACGAATCGAGCTCTTGAAAGTGAGCTTTCCGGCGCTCGATCAGTCGTCGCCCTGAACCGAGAAAACGAATCGAGCTCTTGAAAGTGAGCTTTCCGGCGCTCGATCAGTCGTCGCCCTGAACCGAAAAAACGAATCGAGCTCTTGAAAGTGAGCTTTCCGGCGCTCGATCAGTCGTCGCCCTGAACCGAGAAAACGAATCGAGCTCTTGAAAATGAGCTTTCCGGCGCTCGATCAGTCGTCGCCTTGAACCGAGAAAACGAATCGAGCTCTTGAAAGTGAGCTTTCCGGCGCTCGATCAGTCGTCGCCCTGAACCGAGAAAACGAATCGAGCTCTTGAAAGTGAGCTTTCCGGCGCTCGATCAGTCGTCGCCCTGAACCGAGAAAACGAATCGAGCTCTTGAAAGTGAGCTTTCCAACGCTCGATCAGTCGTCGCCCTGAACCGAGAAAACGAATCGAACTCTTGAAAGTGAGCTTTCCGGCGCTCGATCAGTCCGCCCTGAACCGAGAAAACGAATCGAGCTCTTGAAAATGAGCTTTCCGGCGCTCGATCAGTCGTCGCCCCGAACCGAGAAAACGAATCGAGCTCTTGAAAGTGAGCTTTCCGGCGCTCGATCAGTCGTCGCCCTGAACCGAGAAAACGAATCGAGCTCTTGAAAGTGAGCTTTCCGGCGCTCGATCAGTCGTCGCCCCGAACCGAGAAAACGAATCGAACTCTTGAAAGTGAGCTTTCCGGCGCTCGATCAGTCGTCGCCCCGAACCGAGAAAACGAATCGAGCTCTTGAAAGTGAGCTTTCCAACGCTCGATCAGTCGTTGCCCTGAACCGAGGAAAACGAATCGAACTCTTGAAAGTGAACTTTCCAACGCTCGATC
This sequence comes from Trididemnum clinides, assembly GCA_963675345.1. Classification (NCBI taxonomy): domain Eukaryota; kingdom Metazoa; phylum Chordata; class Ascidiacea; order Aplousobranchia; family Didemnidae; genus Trididemnum; species Trididemnum clinides. The sequence goes on from CAVLYW010000102.1 coordinate 13,821, forward strand.
AGTCGTTGACCTGAACCAAGAAAACGAATCGAACTCTTGAAAATGAGCTTTCCACGCTCGATCAGTCGTTGCCCTGAACCGAGGAAACGAATCGAACTCTTGGAAATGAGCTTTCCAACGCTCGATCAGTCGTTGCCCTGAACCGAGAAAACGAATCGAACTCTTGAAAATGAGCTTTCCAACGCTCGATCAGTCGTTGCCCTGAACCGAGAAAACGAATCGAACTCTTGAAAATGAGCTTTCCAACGCTCGATCAGTCGTTGCCCTGAACCGAGAAAACGAATCGAACTCTTGAAACTGAGCTTTCCAACGCTCGATCAGTCGTTGCCCTGAACCGAGAAAACGAATCGAACTCTTGAAATGAGCTTTCCAACGCTCGATCAGTCGTTGCCCTGAACCGAGAAAACGAATCGAACTCTTGAAAATGAGCTTTCCAACGCTCGATCAGTCGTTGCCCTGAACCGAGAAAACGAATCGAACTCTTGAAAATGAGCTTTCCAACGCTCGATCAGTCGTTGCTCTGAACCGAGAAAACGAATCGAACTCTTGAAAATGAGCTTTCCAACGCTCGATCAGTCGTTGCCCTGAACCGAGAAAACGAATCGAACTTTTGAAAATGAGCTTTCCAACGCTCGATCAGTCGTTGCCCTGAACCGAGAAAACGAATCGAACTCTTGAAAAACAGCTTTCCAACGCTCGATCAGTCGTTGCCCTGAACCGAGGAAAACGAATCGAACTCTTGAAAATCAGCTTTCCAACGCTCGATCAGTCGTTGCCCTGAACCGAGAAAACGAATCGAACTCTTGAAAATGAGCTTTCCAACGCTCGATCAGTCGTTGTCCTGAACCGAGAAAACGAATCGAACTCTTGAAAATGAGCTTTCCAACGCTCGATCAGTCGTTGCCCTGAACCGAGAAAACGAATCGAACTCTTGAAAATCAGCTTTCCAACGCTCGATCAGTCGTTGCCCTGAACCGAGAAAACGAATCGAACTCTTGAAAATCAGCTTTCCAACGCTCGATCAGTCGTTGCCCTGAACCGAGAAAACGAATCGAACTCTTGAAAATGAGCTTTCCAACGCTCGATCAGTCGTTGCCCTGAACCGAGAAAACGAATCGAACTCTTGAAAATCAGCTTTCCAACGCTCGATCAGTCGTTGCCCTGAACCGAGAAAACGAATCGAACTCTTGAAAATGAGCTTTCCAACGCTCGATCAGTCGTTGCCCTGAACCGAGAAAACGAATCGAACTCTTGAAAATCAGCTTTCCAACGCTCGATCAGTCGTTGCCCTGAACCGAGAAAACGAATCGAACTCTTGAAAATGAGCTTTCCAACGCTCGATCAGTCGTTGCCCTGAACCGAGAAAACGAATCGAACTCTTGAAAATGAGCTTTCCAACGCTCGATCAGTCGTTGCCCTGAACCGCCCTGAACCGAGAAAACGAATCGAACTCTTGAAAAAGAGCTTTCCAACGCTCGATCAGTCGTTGCCCTGAACCGAGAAAACGAATCGAACTCTTGAAAATGAGCTTTCCAACGCTCGATCAGTCGTTGCCCTGAAACCGAGAAAACGAATCGAACTCTTGAAAATGAGCTTTCCAACGCTCGATCAGTCGTTGCCCTGAACGAGAAAACGAATCGAACTCTTGAAAATCAGCTTTCCAACGCTCGATTAGTCGTTGCCCTGAACCGAGAAAACGAATCGAACTCTTGAAAATCAGCTTTCCAACGCTCGATCAGTCGTTGCCCTGAACCGAGAAAACGAATCGAACTCTTGAAAATCAGCTTTCCAACGCTCGATCAGTCGTTGCCCTGAACCGAGAAAACGAATCGAACTCTTGAAAATCAGCTTCCAACGCTCGATCAGTCGTTGCCCTGAACCGAGAAAACGAATCGAACTCTTGAAAATGAGCTTTCCAACGCTCGATCAGTCGTTGCCCTGAACCGAGAAAACGAATCGAACTCTTGAAAATGAGCTTTCCAACGCTCGATCAGTCGTTGCCCTGAACCGAGAAAACGATCGAACTCTTGAAATGAGCTTTCCAACGCTCGATCAGTCGTAGCCCTGAACCGAGAAACGAATCGAACTCTTGAAAATCAGCTTTCCAACGCTCGATCAGTCGTTGCCCGAACCAAGAAAACGAATCGAACTCTTGAAAATGAGCTTTCCAACGCTCGATCAGTCGTTGCCCTGAACCGAGGAAACGAATCGAACTCTTGAAAATCAGCTTTCCAACGCTCGATCAGTCGTTGCCCTGAACCGAGAAAACGAATCGAACTCTGAAAATGAGCTTTCCAACGCTCGATCAGTCGTTGCCCTGAACCGAGAAAACGAATCGAACTCTTGAAAATGAGCTTTCCAACGCTCGATCAGTCGTTGCCCTGAACCGAGAAAACGAATCGAACTCTTGAAAATGAGCTTTCCAACGCTCGATCAGTCGTTGCCCTGAACCGAGAAAACGAATCGAACTCTTGAAAATCAGCTTTCCAACGCTCGATCAGTCGTTGCCCTGAACCGAGAAAACGAATCGAACTCAAACGAATCGAACTCTTGAAAACGATCTTTCCAACGCTCGATCAGTCGTTGCCCTGAACCGAGAAAACGAATCGAACTCTTGAAACGAGCTTTCCAACGCTCGATCAGTCGTTGCCCTGAACCGAGAAAACGAATCGAACTCTTGGAAACGATCTTTCCAACGCTCGATCAGTCGTTGCCCTGAACCGAGAAAACGAATCGAACTCTTGAAACGAGCTTTCCAACGCTCGATCAGTCGTTGCCCTGAACCGAGAAAACGAATCGAACTCTTGAAAAGGAGCTTTCCAACGCTCGATCAGTCGTTGCCCTGAACCGAGAAAACGAATCGAACTCTTGAAACGAGCTTTCCAACGCTCGATCAGTCGTTGCCCTGAACCGAGAAAACGAATCGAACTCTTGAAGACGAGCTTTCCAACGCCCGATCAGTCGTTGCCCTGAACCGAGAAAACGAATCGAACTCTGAAGACGAGCTTTCCAACGCTCGATCAGTCGTTGCCCTGAACCGAGAAAACGAATCGAACTCTTGAAGACGAGCTTTCCAACGCTCGATCAGTCGTTGCCCTGAACCGAAAAACGAATCGAACTCTTGAAAATGAGCTTTCCAACGCTCGATCAGTCGTTGCCCTGAACCGAGAAAACGAATCGAACTCTTGAAGACGAGCTTTCCAACGCTCGATCAGTCGTTGCCCTGAACCGAGAAAACGAATCGAACTCTTGAAGACGAGCTTTCCAACGCTCGATCAGTCGTTGCCCTGAACCCGAGAAAACGAATCGAACTCTTGAAGACGAGCTTTCCAACGCTCGATCAGTCGTTGCCCTGAACCGAGAAAACGAATCGAACTCTTGAAGACGAGCTTTCCAACGCTCGATCAGTCGTTGCCCTGAACCGAGAAAACTGAATCGACTCTTGAAGACGAGCTTTCCAACGCTCGATCAGTCGTTGCCCTGAACCGAGAAAACGAATCGAACTCTTGAAAACGAGCTTTCCAACGCTCGATCAGTCGTTGCCCTGACCGAGAAAACGAATCGAACTCTTGAAGACGAGCTTTCCAACGCTCGATCAGTCGTTGCCCTGAACCGAGAAACGAATCGAACTCTTGAAGACGAGCTTTCCAACGCTCGATCAGTCGTTGCCCTGAACCGAGAAAACGAATCGAACTCTTGAAGACGAGCTTTCCAACGCTCGATCAGTCGTTGCCCTGAACCGAGAAAACGAATCGAACTCTTGAAGACGAGCTTTCCAACGCTCGATCAGTCGTTGCCCTGAACCGAGAAAACGAATCGAACTCTTGAAGACGAGCTTTCCAACGCTCGATCAGTCGTTGCCCTGAACCGAGAAAACGAATCGAACTCTTGAACACGAGCTTTCCAACGCTCGATCAGTCGTTGCCCTGAACCGAGAAAACGAATCGAACTCTTGAAGACGAGCTTTCCAACGCTCGATCAGTCGTTGCCCTGAACCGAGAAAACGAATCGAACTCTTGAAGACGAGCTTTCCAACGCTCGATCAGTCGTTGCCCTGAACCGAGAAACGAATCGAACTTTTGAAGACGAGCTTTCCAACGCTCGATCAGTCGTTGCCCTGAACCGACAAACGAATCGAACTCTTGAAGACGAGCTTTCCAACGCTCGATCAGTCGTTGCCCTGAACCGAGAAAACGAATCGAACTCTTGAAGACGAGCTTTCCAACGCTCGATCAGTCGTTGCCCTGAACCGAGAAACGAATCGAGCTCTTGAAGACGAGTTTTCCAACGCTCGATCAGTCGTTGCCCTGAACCGAGAAAACGAATCGAGCTCTTGAAGACGAGTTTTCCAACGCTCGATCAGTCGTTGCCCTGAACCGAGAAAACGAATCGAGCTCTTGAAGACGAGATTTCCAACGCTCGATCAGTCGTTGCCCTGAACCGAGAAAACGAATCGAGCTTTTGAAAACGAGCTTTCCAACGCTCGATCAGTCGTTGCCCTGAACCGAGAAAACGAATCGAGCTCTTGAAAACGAGCTTTCCAACGCTCGATCAGTCGTTGCCCTGAACCGAGAAAACGAATCGAGCTCTTGAAAACGAGTTTTCCAACGCTCGATCAGTCGTTGCCCTGAACCGAGAAAACGAATCGAACTCTTGAAGACGAGCTTTCCAACGCTCGATCAGTCGTTGCCCTGAACCGAGAAAACGAATCCAACTCTTGAAAACGAGCTTTCCAACGCTCGATCAGTCGTTGCCTTGAACCGAGAAAACGAATCGAACTCTTGAAAACGAGCTTTCCAACGCTCGATCAGTCGTTGCCCTGAACCGAGAAAACGAATCGAACTCTTGAAAACTAGCTTTCCAACGCTCGATCAGTCGTTGCCCTGAACCGAGAAAACGAATCGAACTCTTGAAAACGAGCTTTCCAACGCTCGATCAGTCGTTGCCCTGAACCGAGAAAACGAATCGAACTCTTGAAAACGAGCTTTCCAACGCTCGATCAGTCGTTGCCCTGAACCGAGAGAACGAATCGAACTCTTGAAAACGAGCTTTCCAACGCTCGATCAGTGGTTGCCCTGAACCGAGAAAACGAATCGAACTCTTGAAAACGAGCTTTCCAACGCTCGATCAGTCGTTGCCCTGAACCGAGAAAACGAATCGAACTCTTGAAAATGAGATTCCGAGAAAACGAATCGAACTCTTGAAAATCAGCTTTCCAACGCTCGATCAGTCGTTGCCCTGAACCAACAAAACGAATCGAACTCTTGAAAATGAGCTTTCCAACGCTCGATCAGTCGTTGCCCTGAACCGAGAAAACGAATCGAACTCTTGAAAATGAGCTTTCCAACGCTCGATCAGTCGTTGCACTGAACCGAGAAAACGAATCGAACTCTTGAAAATGAGCTTTCCAACGCTCGATCAGTCGTTGCCCTGAACCGAGAAAACGAATCGATCTCTTGAAAATGAGCTTTCCAACGCTCGATCAGTCGTTGCGCTAAACCGAGAAAACGAATCGAACTCTTGAAAATCAGCTTTCCAACGCTCGATCAGTCGTTGCCCTGAACCGAGAAAACGAATCGAACTCTTGAAAATGAGCTTTCCAACGCTCGATCAGTCGTTGCCCTGAACCGAGAAAACGAATCGAACTCTTGAAAATCAGCTTTCCAACGCTCGATCAGTCGTTGCCCTGAACCGAGAAAACGAATCGAGCTCTCGAAAATGAGCTTTCCAACGCTCGATCAGTCGTTGCCCTGAACCGAGAAAACGAATCGAACTCTTGAAAATGAGCTTTCCAACGCTCGATCAGTTGTTGCCCTGAACCGAGAAAACGAATCGAGCTCTTGAAAGTGAGCTTTCCAACGCTCGATCAGTCGTTGCCCTGAACCGAGAAAACGAATCGAGCTCTTGAAAACGAGCTTTCCAACGCTCGATCAATCGTTGCCCTGAACCGAAAAAACGAATCGAGCTTTTGAAAACGAGCTTTCCAACGCTCGATCAGTCGTTGCCCTGAACCGAGAAAACGAATCGAGCTCTTGAAAATGAGCTTTCCAACGCTCGATCAGTCGTTGCCCTGAACCGAGAAAAGAGTTCGATTCGTTTTCTCGGTTCAGGGCAACGACTGATCGAGCGTTGGAAAGTTCGTTTTCAAGAGTTCGATTCGTTTTCTCGGTTCAGGGCAACGACTGATCGAGCGTTAAAAAGCTGATTTTCAAGAGTTCGATTCGTTTTCTCGGTTCAGGGCAACGACTGATCGAGCGTTGGAAAGCTCATTTTCAAGAGTTCGATTCGTTTTTTCGGAAAACGAGCTTTCCAACGCTCGATCAGTCGTTGCCCTGAACCGAGAAAACGAATCGAACTCTTGAAAACGAGTTTTCCAACGCTCGATCAGTCGTTGCCCTGAACCGAGAATACGAATCGAACTCTTGAAAATGAGCTTTCCAACGCTCGATCAGTCGTTGCCCTGAACCGAGAAAACGAATCGAACTCTTGAAAACGAGCTTTCCAACGCTCGATCAGTCGTTGCCCTGAACCGAGAAAACGAATCGAACTCTTGAAAACGAGCTTTCCAACGCTCGATCAGTGGTTGCCCTGAACCGAGAAAACGAATCGAACTCTTGAAAATCAGCTTTCCAACGCTCGATCAGTCGTTGCCCTGAACCGAGAAAACGAATCGAACTCTTGAAAATCAGCTTTCCAACGCTCGATCAGTCGTTGCCCTGAACCGAGAAAACGAATCGAACTCTTGAAAATCAGCTTTCCAACGCTCGATCTGTCGTTGCCCTGAACCGAGAAAACGAATCGAACTCTTGAAAATCAGCTTTCCAACGCTCGATCAGTCGTTGCCCTGAACCGAGAAAACGAATCGAACTCTTGAAAATCAGCTTTCCAACGCTCGATCAGTCGTTGCCCTGAACCGAGAAAACGAATCGAACTCTTGAAAATCAGCTTTCCAACGCTCGATCAGTCGTTGCCCTGAACCGAGAGAACGAATCGAACTCTTGAAAATGAGCTTTCCAACGCTCGATCAGTCGTTGCCCTGAACCGAGCAAACGAATCGAACTCTTGAAAATGAGCTTTCCAACGCTCGATCAGTCGTTGCCCTGAACTGAGAAAACGAATCGAACTCTTGAAAATGAGCTTTCCAACGCTCGATCAGTCGTTGCCCTGAACCGAGAAAACGAATCGAACTCTTGAAAATCAGCTTTCCAACGCTCGATCAGTCGTTGCCCTGAACCGAGAAAACGAATCGAACTCTTGAAAATGAGCTTTCCAACGCTCGATCAGTCGTTGCCCTGAACCGAGAAAACGAATCGAACTCTTGAAAATGAGCTTTCCAACGCTCGATCAGTCGTTGCCCTGAACCGAGAAAACGAATCGAACTCTTGAAAATGAGCTTTCCAACGCTCGATCAGTCGTTGCCCTGAACCGAGAAAACGAATCGAACTCTTGAAAATCAGCTTTCCAACGCTCGATCAGTCGTTGCCCTGAACCGAGAAAACGAATCGAACTCAACGAATCGAACTCTTGAAAACGATCTTTCCAACGCTCGATCAGTCGTTGCCCTGAACCGAGAAAACGAATCGAACTCTTGAAAACGAGCTTTCCAACGCTCGATCAGTCGTTGCCCTGAACCGAGAAAACGAATCGAACTCTTGGAAACGATCTTTCCAACGCTCGATCAGTCGTTGCCCTGAACCGAGAAAACGAATCGAACTCTTGAAAACGAGCTTTCCAACGCTCGATCAGTCGTTGCCCTGAACCGAGAAAACGAATCGAACTCTTGAAAAGGAGCTTTCCAACGCTCGATCAGTCGTTGCCCTGAACCGAGAAAACGAATCGAACTCTTGAAAACGAGCTTTCCAACGCTCGATCAGTCGTTGCCCTGAACCGAGAAAACGAATCGAACTCTTGAAGACGAGCTTTCCAACGCCCGATCAGTCGTTGCCCTGAACCGAGAAAACGAATCGAACTCTTGAAGACGAGCTTTCCAACGCTCGATCAGTCGTTGCCCTGAACCGAGAAAACGAATCGAACTCTTGAAGACGAGCTTTCCAACGCTCGATCAGTCGTTGCCCTGAACCGAAAAAACGAATCGAACTCTTGAAAATGAGCTTTCCAACGCTCGATCAGTCGTTGCCCTGAACCGAGAAAACGAATCGAACTCTTGAAGACGAGCTTTCCAACGCTCGATCAGTCGTTGCCCTGAACCGAGAAAACGAATCGAACTCTTGAAGACGAGCTTTCCAACGCTCGATCAGTCGTTGCCCTGAACCGAGAAAACGAATCGAACTCTTGAAGACGAGCTTTCCAACGCTCGATCAGTCGTTGCCCTGAACCGAGAAAACGAATCGAACTCTTGAAGACGAGCTTTCCAACGCTCGATCAGTCGTTGCCCTGAACCGAGAAAACGAATCGAACTCTTGAAGACGAGCTTTCCAACGCTCGATCAGTCGTTGCCCTGAACCGAGAAAACGAATCGAACTCTTGAAAACGAGCTTTCCAACGCTCGATCAGTCGTTGCCCTGAACCGAGAAAACGAATCGAACTCTTGAAGACGAGCTTTCCAACGCTCGATCAGTCGTTGCCCTGAACCGAGAAAACGAATCGAACTCTTGAAGACGAGCTTTCCAACGCTCGATCAGTCGTTGCCCTGAACCGAGAAAACGAATCGAACTCTTGAAGACGAGCTTTCCAACGCTCGATCAGTCGTTGCCCTGAACCGAGAAAACGAATCGAACTCTTGAAGACGAGCTTTCCAACGCTCGATCAGTCGTTGCCCTGAACCGAGAAAACGAATCGAACTCTTGAAGACGAGCTTTCCAACGCTCGATCAGTCGTTGCCCTGAACCGAGAAAACGAATCGAACTCTTGAAGACGAGCTTTCCAACGCTCGATCAGTCGTTGCCCTGAACCGAGAAAACGAATCGAACTCTTGAAGACGAGCTTTCCAACGCTCGATCAGTCGTTGCCCTGAACCGAGAAAACGAATCGAACTCTTGAAGACGAGCTTTCCAACGCTCGATCAGTCGTTGCCCTGAACCGAGAAAACGAATCGAACTTTTGAAGACGAGCTTTCCAACGCTCGATCAGTCGTTGCCCTGAACCGACAAAACGAATCGAACTCTTGAAGACGAGCTTTCCAACGCTCGATCAGTCGTTGCCCTGAACCGAGAAAACGAATCGAACTCTTGAAGACGAGCTTTCCAACGCTCGATCAGTCGTTGCCCTGAACCGAGAAAACGAATCGAGCTCTTGAAGACGAGTTTTCCAACGCTCGATCAGTCGTTGCCCTGAACCGAGAAAACGATTCGAGCTCTTGAAGACGAGTTTTCCAACGCTCGATCAGTCGTTGCCCTGAACCGAGAAAACGAATCGAGCTCTTGAAGACGAGATTTCCAACGCTCGATCAGTCGTTGCCCTGAACCGAGAAAACGAATCGAGCTTTTGAAAACGAGCTTTCCAACGCTCGATCAGTCGTTGCCCTGAACCGAGAAAACGAATCGAGCTCTTGAAAACGAGCTTTCCAACGCTCGATCAGTCGTTGCCCTGAACCGAGAAAACGAATCGAGCTCTTGAAAACGAGTTTTCCAACGCTCGATCAGTCGTTGCCCTGAACCGAGAAAACGAATCGAACTCTTGAAGACGAGCTTTCCAACGCTCGATCAGTCGTTGCCCTGAACCGAGAAAACGAATCCAACTCTTGAAAACGAGCTTTCCAACGCTCGATCAGTCGTTGCCTTGAACCGAGAAAACGAATCGAACTCTTGAAAACGAGCTTTCCAACGCTCGATCAGTCGTTGCCCTGAACCGAGAAAACGAATCGAACTCTTGAAAACTAGCTTTCCAACGCTCGATCAGTCGTTGCCCTGAACCGAGAAAACGAATCGAACTCTTGAAAACGAGCTTTCCAACGCTCGATCAGTCGTTGCCCTGAACCGAGAAAACGAATCGAACTCTTGAAAACGAGCTTTCCAACGCTCGATCAGTCGTTGCCCTGAACCGAGAGAACGAATCGAACTCTTGAAAACGAGCTTTCCAACGCTCGATCAGTGGTTGCCCTGAACCGAGAAAACGAATCGAACTCTTGAAAACGAGCTTTCCAACGCTCGATCAGTCGTTGCCCTGAACCGAGAAAACGAATCGAACTCTTGAAAATGAGATTCCGAGAAAACGAATCGAACTCTTGAAAATCAGCTTTCCAACGCTCGATCAGTCGTTGCCCTGAACCAACAAAACGAATCGAACTCTTGAAAATGAGCTTTCCAACGCTCGATCAGTCGTTGCCCTGAACCGAGAAAACGAATCGAACTCTTGAAAATGAGCTTTCCAACGCTCGATCAGTCGTTGCACTGAACCGAGAAAACGAATCGAACTCTTGAAAATGAGCTTTCCAACGCTCGATCAGTCGTTGCCCTGAACCGAGAAAACGAATCGATCTCTTGAAAATGAGCTTTCCAACGCTCGATCAGTCGTTGCGCTAAACCGAGAAAACGAATCGAACTCTTGAAAATGAGCTTTCCAACGCTCGATCAGTCGTTGCCCTGAACCGAGAAAACGAATCGAACTCTTGAAAATGAGCTTTCCAACGCTCGATCAGTCGTTGCCCTGAACCGAGAAAACGAATCGAACTCTTGAAAATCAGCTTTCCAACGCTCGATCAGTCGTTGCCCTGAACCGAGAAAACGAATCGAGCTCTCGAAAATGAGCTTTCCAACGCTCGATCAGTCGTTGCCCTGAACCGAGAAAACGAATCGAACTCTTGAAAATGAGCTTTCCAACGCTCGATCAGTTGTTGCCCTGAACCGAGAAAACGAATCGAGCTCTTGAAAGTGAGCTTTCCAACGCTCGATCAGTCGTTGCCCTGAACCGAGAAAACGAATCGAGCTCTTGAAAACGAGCTTTCCAACGCTCGATCAATCGTTGCCCTGAACCGAAAAAACGAATCGAGCTTTTGAAAACGAGCTTTCCAACGCTCGATCAGTCGTTGCCCTGAACCGAGAAAACGAATCGAGCTCTTGAAAATGAGCTTCCAACGCTCGATCAGTCGTTGCCCTGAACCGAGAAAAGAGTTCGATTCGTTTTCTCGGTTCAGGGCAACGACTGATCGAGCGTTGGAAAGTTCGTTTTCAAGAGTTCGATTCGTTTTCTCGGTTCAGGGCAACGACTGATCGAGCGTTAAAAAGCTGATTTTCAAGAGTTCGATTCGTTTTCTCGGTTCAGGGCAACGACTGATCGAGCGTTGGAAAGCTCATTTTCAAGAGTTCGATTCGTTTTTTCGGAAAACGAGCTTTCCAACGCTCGATCAGTCGTTGCCCTGAACCGAGAAAACGAATCGAACTCTTGAAAACGAGTTTTCCAACGCTCGATCAGTCGTTGCCCTGAACCGAGAAAACGAATCGAACTCTTGAAAATGAGCTTTCCAACGCTCGATCAGTCGTTGCCCTGAACCGAGAAAACGAATCGAACTCTTGAAAACGAGCTTTCCAACGCTCGATCAGTCGTTGCCCTGAACCGAGAAAACGAATCGAACTCTTGAAAACGAGCTTTCCAACGCTCGATCAGTGGTTGCCCTGAACCGAGAAAACGAATCGAACTCTTGAAAATCAGCTTTCCAACGCTCGATCAGTCGTTGCCCTGAACCGAGAAAACGAATCGAACTCTTGAAAATCAGCTTTCCAACGCTCGATCAGTCGTTGCCCTGAACCGAGAAACGAATCGAACTCTTGAAAATCAGCTTTCCAACGCTCGATCTGTCGTTGCCCTGAACCGAGAAAACGAATCGAACTCTTGAAAATCAGCTTTCCAACGCTCGATCAGTCGTTGCCCTGAACCGAGAAAACGAATCGAACTCTTGAAAATCAGCTTTCCAACGCTCGATCAGTCGTTGCCCTGAACCGAGAAAACGAATCGAACTCTTGAAAATCAGCTTTCCAACGCTCGATCAGTCGTTGCCCTGAACCGAGAGAACGAATCGAACTCTTGAAAATGAGCTTTCCAACGCTCGATCAGTCGTTGCCCTGAACCGAGCAAACGAATCGAACTCTTGAAAATGAGCTTTCCAACGCTCGATCAGTCGTTGCCCTGAACTGAGAAAACGAATCGAACTCTTGAAATGAGCTTTCCAACGCTCGATCAGTCGTTGCCCTGAACCGAGAAAACGAATCGAACTCTTGAAAATCAGCTTTCCAACGCTCGATCAGTCGTTGCCCTGAACCGAGAAAACGAATCGAACTCTTGAAAATGAGCTTTCCAACGCTCGATCAGTCGTTGCCCTGAACCGAGAAAACGAATCGAACTCTTGAAAATGAGCTTTCCAACGCTCGATCAGTCGTTGCCCTGAACCGAGAAAACGAATCGAACTCTTGAAAATGAGCTTTCCAACGCTCGATCAGTCGTTGCCCTGAACCGAGAAAACGAATCGAACTCTTGAAAATGAGCTTTCCAACGCTCGATCAGTCGTTTGCCCTGAACCGAGAAAACGAATCGAACTCTTGAAAATGAGCTTTCCAACGCTCGATCAGTCGTTGCCCTGAACCGAGAAAACGAATCGAACTCTTGAAAATCAGCTTTCCAACGCTCGATCAGTCGTTGCCCTGAACCGAGAAAACGAATCGAACTCTTGAAAATCAGCTTTCCAACGCTCGATCAGTCGTTGCCCTGAACCGAGAAAACGAATCGAACTCTTGAAAATCAGCTTTCCAACGCTCGATCAGTCGTTGCCCTGAACCGAGAAAACGAATCGAATTCTTGAAAATCAGCTTTCCAACGCTCAATCAGTCGTTGCCCTGAACCGAGAAAACGAATCGAACTCTTGAAAATCAGCTTTCCAACGCTCGATCAGTCGTTGCCCTGAACCGAGAAAACGAATCGAATTCTTGAAAATCAGCTTTCCAACGCTCGATCAGTCGTTGCCCTGAACCGAGAAAACGAATCGAACTCTTGAAAATGAGCTTTCCAACGCTCGATCAGTCGTTGCCCTGAACCGAGAAAACGAATCGAACTCTTGAAAATCAGCTTTCCAACGCTCGATCAGTCGTTGCCCTGAACCGAGAAAACGAATCGAACTCTTGAAAATGAGCTTTCCAACGCTCGATCAGTCGTTGCCCTGAAGGAAAGCTCATTTTCAAGAGTTCGATTCGTTTTCTTGGTTCAGGGCAACGACTGATCGAGCGTTGGAAAGCTCATTTCAAGAGTTCGATTCGTTTTCTTGGTTCAGGGCAACGACTGATCGAGCGTTGGAAAGCTCATTTTCAAGAGTTCGATTCGTTTTCTTGGTTCAGGGCAACGACTGATCGAGCGTTGGAAAGCTCATTTTCAAGAGTTCGATTCGTTTTCTTGGTTCAGGGCAACGACTGATCGAGCGTTGGAAAGCTCATTTTCAAGAGTTCGATTCGTTTTCTTGGTTCAGGGCAACGACTGATCGAGCGTTGGAAAGCTCATTTTCAAGAGTTCGATTCGTTTTCTTGGTTCAGGGCAACGACTGATCGAGCGTTGGAAAGCTCATTTTCAAGAGTTCGATTCGTTTTCTTGGTTCAGGGCAACGACTGATCGAGCGTTGGAAAGCTCATTTTCAAGAGTTCGATTCGTTTTCTTGGTTCAGGGCAACGACTGATCGAGCGTTGGAAAGCTCATTTTCAAGAGTTCGATTCGTTTTCTCGGTTCAGGGCAACGACTGATCGAGCGTTGGAAAGCTCATTTTCAAGAGTTCGATTCGTTTTCTTGGTTCAGGGCAACGACTGATCGAGCGTTGGAAAGCTCATTTTCAAGAGTTCGATTCGTTTTCTTGGTTCAGGGCAACGACTGATCGAGCGTTGGAAAGCTCATTTTCAAGAGTTCGATTCGTTTTCTTGGTTCAGGGCAACCACTGATCGAGCGTTGGAAAGCTCATTTTCAAGAGTTCGATTCGTTTTCTTGGTTCAGGGCAACGACTGATCGAGCGTTGGAAAGCTCATTTTCAAGAGTTCGATTCGTTTTCTTGGTTCAGGACAACGACTGATCGAGCGTTGGAAAGCTGATTTTCAAGAGTTCGATTCGTTTTCTTGGTTCAGGGCAACGACTGATCGAGCGTTGGAAAGCTCATTTTCAAGAGTTCGATTCGTTTTCTTGGTTCAGGGCAACGACTGATCGAGCGTTGGAAAGCTCATTTTCAAGAGTTCGATTCGTTTTCTTGGTTCAGGGCAACGACTGATCGAGCGTTGGAAAGCTCATTTTCAAGAGTTCGATTCGTTTTCTTGGTTCAGGGCAACGACTGATCGAGCGTTGGAAAGCTCATTTTCATAAGTTCGATTCGTTTTCTTGGTTCAGGGCAACGACTGATCGAGCGTTGGAAAGCTCATTTTCAAGAGTTCGATTCGTTTTCTCGGTTCAGGGCAACGCGTTGGAAAGCTCATTTTCAAGAGTTCGATTCGTTTTCTTGGTTCAGGACAACGACTGATCGAGCGTTGGAAAGCTGATTTTCAAGAGTTCGATTCGTTTCTTGTTCAGGGCAACGACTGATCGAGCGTTGGAAAGCTCATTTTCAAGAGTTCGATTCGTTTTCTTGGTTCAGGGCAACGACTGATCGAGCGTTGGAAAGCTCATTTTCAAGAGTTCGATTCGTTTTCTTGGTTCAGGGCAACGACTGATCGAGCGTTGAAAGCTCATTTTCAAGAGTTCGATTCGTTTTCTTGGTTCAGGGCAACGACTGATCGAGCGTTGGAAAGCTCATTTTCAAGAGTTCGATTCGTTTTCTTGGTTCAGGGCAACGACTGATCGAGCGTTGGAAAGCTCATTTCAAGAGTTCGATTCGTTTTCTTGGTTCAGGGCAACGACTGATCGAGCGTTGGAAAGCTCATTTTCAAGAGTTCGATTCGTTTTCTTGGTTCAGGGCAACGACTGATCGAGCGTTGGAAAGCTCATTTTCAAGAGTTCGATTCGTTTTCTTGGTTCAGGGCAACGACTGATCGAGCGTTGGAAAGCTCATTTTCAAGAGTTCGATTCGTTTTCTCGGTTCAGGGCAACGACTGATCGAGCGTTGGAAAGCTCATTTTCAAGAGTTCGATTCGTTTTCTCGGTCAGGGCAACGACTGATCGAGCGTTGGAAAGCTCATTTTCAAGAGTTCGATTCGTTTTCTTGGTTCAGGGCAACGACTGATCGAGCGTTGGAAAGCTCATTTTCAAGAGTTCGATTCGTTTTCTTGGTTCAGGGCAACGACTGATCGAGCGTTGGAAAGCTCATTTTCAAGAGTTCGATTCGTTTTCTTGGTTCAGGACAACGACTGATCGAGCGTTGGAAAGCTCATTTTCAAGAGTTCGATTCGTTTTCTTGGTTCAGGGCAACGACTGATCGAGCGTTGGAAAGCTCATTTTCAAGAGTTCGATTCGTTTTCTTGGTTCAGGGCAACGACTGATCGAGCGTTGGAAAGCTCATTTTCAAGAGTTCGATTCGTTTTCTTGGTTCAGGCAACGACTGATCGAGCGTTGGAAAGCTCATTTTCAAGAGTTCGATTCGTTTTCTTGGTTCAGGGCAACGACTGATCGAGCGTTGGAAAGCTCATTTTCAAGAGTTCGATTCGTTTTCTGGTTCAGGGCAACGACTGATCGAGCGTTGGAAAGCTCATTTTCAAGAGTTCGATTCGTTTTCTCGGTTCAGGGCAACGACTGATCGAGCGTTGGAAAGCTCATTTTCAAGAGTTCGATTCGTTTTCTTGGTTCAGGGCAACGACTGATCGAGCGTTGGAAAGCTCATTTTCAAGAGTTCGATTCGTTTTCTTGGTTCAGGGCAACGACTGATCGAGCGTTGGAAAGCTCATTTTCAAGAGTTCGATTCGTTTTCTCGGTTCAGGGCAACGACTGATCGAGCGTTGGAAAGCTCATTTTCAAGAGTTCGATTCGTTTTCTTGGTTCAGGGCAACGACTGATCGAGCGTTGGAAAGCTCATTTTCAAGAGTTCGATTCGTTTTCTTGGTTCAGGGCAACGACTGATCGAGCGTTGGAAAGCTCATTTTCAAGAGTTCGATTCGTTTTCTTGGTTCAGGACAACGACTGATCGAGCGTTGGAAAGCTCATTTTCAAGAGTTCGATTCGTTTTCTTGGTTCAGGGCAACGACTGATCGAGCGTTGGAAAGCTCATTTTCAAGAGTTCGATTCGTTTTCTTGGTTCAGGGCAACGACTGATCGAGCGTTGGAAAGCTCATTTTCAAGAGTTCGATTCGTTTTCTTGGTTCAGGGCAACGACTGATCGAGCGTTGGAAAGCTCATTTTCAAGAGTTCGATTCGTTTTCTTGGTTCAGGGCAACGACTGATCGAGCGTTGGAAAGCTCATTTTCAAGAGTTCGATTCGTTTTCTTGGTTCAGGGCAACGACTGATCGAGCGTTGGAAAGCTCATTTTCAAGAGTTCGATTCGTTTTCTTGGTTCAGGGCAACGACTGATCGAGCGTTGGAAAGCTCATTTTCAAGAGTTCGATTCGTTTTCTTGGTTCAGGGCAACGACTGATCGAGCGTTGGAAAGCTCAGTTTCAAGAGTTCGATTCGTTTTCTAGGTTCAGGGCAACGACTGATCGAGCGTTGGAAAGCTCATTTTCAAGAGTTCGATTCGTTTTCTTGGTTCAGGGCAACGACTGATCGAGCGTTGGAAAGCTCATTTTCAAGAGTTCGATTCGTTTTCTTGGTTCAGGACAACGACTGATCGAGCGTTGGAAAGCTCATTTTCAAGAGTTCGATTCGTTTTCTTGGTTCAGGGCAACGACTGATCGAGCGTTGGAAAGCTCATTTTCAAGAGTTCGATTCGTTTTCTCGGTTCAGGGCAACGACTGATCGAGCGTTGGAAAGCTCATTTTCAAGAGTTCGATTCGTTTTCTTGGTTCAGGGCAACGACTGATCGAGCGTTGGAAAGCTCATTTTCAAGAGTTCGATTCGTTTTCTTGGTTCAGGGCAACGACTGATCGAGCGTTGGAAAGCTCATTTTCAAGAGTTCGATTCGTTTTCTCGGTTCAGGGCAACGA
>CAVLYW010000103.1:0-2500 GCA_963675345.1 Trididemnum clinides
CTAAGAAAACTCCTCAACTAAAATCTCATCAAGTCAAAAACTGTTTGAAGTTTGTAGAGGATCAAAAAGGTCATAATCATCAATTCTGGAACAACTTTTTATTGTCTGATGAAACCAAAATAG
Organism: Trididemnum clinides; assembly: GCA_963675345.1. Lineage (NCBI taxonomy): Eukaryota > Metazoa > Chordata > Ascidiacea > Aplousobranchia > Didemnidae > Trididemnum > Trididemnum clinides. The sequence continues at coordinate 124 of CAVLYW010000103.1, forward strand.
AGCTATTTGGCCACAATGCTAAGAAGTATTTTTGGAGAAAATGTGGACAAGCCTTTCTTCCCACAAATACCATTCCAACTTTGAAATTTCGTGAGGTTCCATCATAATTTGGGGTTGTTTCAGTGCTGATGGGACTGGGCATGCTCATAAAGTTGATGACATCATGGAAAAAGATGATTAAGTCAATAATCTAGAGTCAAATCTTAAAACTTTTGCGAGAGAGATTAATCTTGAGAGGCATTGGACTTTCCAGGAAGACAGTTACCCGAAGCTTACCTCAAAAATTAGCAACTAAATGGTTAAATCATAATAAAATCAGGGTACTGGAGTGGCCAGATCTCAATACCATAGAAAATTTGTGTATAACTTTAAAGTTGGCAGTTTGGAAAAGAAATCCAAAGAATCTGGACGAATTATGGGCTTTTGGTCAGGAAAAGTGGGCCAAAACCAAGTCTGATACTTGAAAGAATCTCATTTTTAATAATTACAAAAGATTGGATGCTGTCAAGACTGCCAGAGGTTATGTAACCAAATATTTAGAAAATCGTATGAATACTTTTGAAACAGCAAAATTTGATGGCCTTTTCTCATTGTTCCCAACAACATTATGACCATTTTTGGTCAAGAATACTCTATCTGAGTTTACTTCGTATAACCTAACAAGTCAAGTGAAACTAGGTGAATGGCAATGGAAAGAAATGAAATCATGTATTATTACTTGATCAATTTGTTGCTTTCTAATGGATGGTTAAGACTATGTAGACAGACAGACAGACAGACAGACAGACAGACAGACAGACAGACAGACAGACAGACAGACAGACAGACAGACAGATGACTGGGTTGGGTTGGGTTGGGTTGGGTTAGGTTAGGTTGGGTTGGGTTAGGTTAGGTTGGGTTGGGCTAGGTTAGGTTGGGTTAGGCTAGGTTACGCTAGGCTTAGGTTAGGTTAGGTTAGGCTAGGCTAGGCTAGGCTGGGTTACTGCAAAGCAATATAGGTATGAGAACTACTGCTGTGATAAGTATTTTAAATCATGCAAGTACTTATCCTATTTTTCTAAAACCTTCGTGGCTGACATGGCAATGACAAGAAGTGGGTTTTTCTATAAGTTTCTTACATGAGCCATCTCTTTCGAGAATATTCCTGATTTTATGTTCTGACCCCTCATGGCTCAGGGGTGCCATGGTGGCATAGCTCTCTTGCCACAAATAGGGAGTCGCACTGCCCTCCCTCATACAAGTCCATGGGATGTCTCTGATTGGATTGGATACTTTTATATAGCTTTTGGAACGTAATCAGCTCGTCATTAGGAATGGATTGGCATCATCCCATGTCTGGGTTAAAAGAACCTAACCAAAGCCTTAGTTTAGCCTAGCCTAGCCTAGCCTAGCCTAACCCAACTTAACCTAATCCCATGTCTGGGTTAAAAGAACCTAGCCTAACCTAACCTAGCCTAAGCCTAACCTAACTTAACCTAGCTTAACACAAACTAACCCAACCTAACCTAATCCCATGTCTGGGTTAAAAGAACCTGGCCTAACCTAACCTAAAGAGAACCTAACCTAGCCTAGCCTAACCTAACCTAACCTAACCTAGCTTAACACAAACTAACCCAACCTAACCTAATCCCATGTCTGGGTTAAAAGAACCTGGCCTAACCTAACCTAAAGAGAACCTAACCTAGCCTAGCCTAACCTAACCTAACCTAACCTAGCTTAACACAAACTAACCCACCCTAACCTAATCCCATGTCTGGGCTAAAAGAACCTGGCCTAACCTAACCTAAAGAGAACCTAACCTAACCTAGCCTAACCTAGCTTAACACAAACTAACCCAACCTAACGTAATCCCATGTCTGGGTTAAAAGAACCTGGCCTAACCTAACCTAAAGAGAACCTAACCTAACCTAACCTAACCTAACCTAACCTAAGCCTAGCTTAACCTAACTAGCCCAACCTAACCTAATCCCATGTCTGGGTTAAAAGAACCTAACCTAACCTAAAGAGCCTAGCCTCCCCACTGCTTGTCATTTGTGGCAGCGGGGTCAGAGTCCGTCCATGGGTGTGGAACGTAATCAGCTCGTCTTTAGGAGTGGATTGGCATCGTCCCATGTCTGGGTTAAAAGAACCTGGCCTAACCTAACCTAAAGAGAACCTAACCTAACCTAGCCTAACCTAGCTTAACACAAACTAACCCAACCTAACCTAATCCCGTGTCTGGGTTAAAAGAACCTGGCCTAACCTAACCTAAAGAGAACCTAACCTAACCTAGCCTAACCTAGCTTAACACAAACTAACCCAACCTAACCTAATCCCATGTCTGGGTTAAAAGAACCTGGCCTAACCTAACCTAAAGAGAACCTAACCTAGCCTAGCC
>CAVLYW010000103.1:10000-12500 GCA_963675345.1 Trididemnum clinides
TAACTCGCGTCGTGCGTGGTGCCACGGGGGACACGACAGACAACGACGACGACGACGACGGCCAGCCGGCTGGCTGGCTGACCGCCGTCTGTCTCGCGAGCTTCGCCGACGAGAGTCCGGGCAACCCCCGGAGGGGGTCCGGACCTCGCTCGTGGGCCACCGGCACTGCGGCCGGCCGACAACAGATCGACTTTCCCACTCCGCAAACTCGATTTCTTTCGGTCTCGGCGCGAGAGAAACAAGAACGCTCGGAGCCTAAAGTCCGCCAACTCCACTCCAAACCGACTGCGTCCAGATCGTCAGCCCTCTTGTCGAAAACATCTCGCGATGCCAGGCTGCTGGACCCGCCGTCCGCTCGGCGAAAACCCGAGCGCCGGAGAACTGACAGATTCATATCAATCCTCCACAAGGGCCTGGTGGCCGTTTTTTCTCCTCCGCTCCCGCGCCGGCGCGCCCAACATCACCTGCCACCCCTCCCGACCGACCGCCCTCCCCTGTCCGCCTCCGCCGCCAAGCACCAAGTTGTGGAAAAAATCACAAGTCCCAGACTTTCGCTCGGACGGCGCGCCGAAAGCCCGCCAGCGCCAGAGGTGACGGACGCACCACCACCCAAGAACGACGAGGCCAGGTTACGAGGTAGGTGGCAGCAAGCAGCCGCACCGCCCCAGCCTTCCGTGTGGACTGTCGTCGGAGTCGGAGTCCACCTCGGTCGGGCAGCAGGAGCAGCCGCACCGCCCCAGCCTTCGATGCCTATTTTTATCGATGTTTATTTCGTAGTTGTTGGATGTTATATGTACATACGACGTACAGTTGGGCCCGAAAGTATTCATTCGGTTGCACTAAAGCAACAATTCTTGCTCAAATCATACTGAAATGAATAATTTCCTTCTAAAAATTGGTTTTGACATATTGTGAGATGGCTAAATATCAAAATTAAACACTTGAAGTTCTGGCACAATTGCCAAAAATGGTCATAATGTTGTTGGGAACAATGAGAAAAGGCCATCAAATTTTGCTGTTTCAAAAGTATTCATACGATTTTCTAAATATTTGGTTACATAACCTCTGGCAGTCTTGACAGCATCCAATCTTTTGTAATTATTAAAAATGAGATTCTTTCAAGTATCAGACTTGATTTTGGCCCACTTTTCCTGACCAAATGCCCATAATTCGTCCAGATTCTTTGGATTTCTTTTCCAAACTGCCAACTTTAAAGTTTTCCTCAAATTTTCAGTAAATTTTCATAAATTGAGATCTCAAGGTATGTATAGTCTTTCAATTCAAGCATGGGAAGAGCTATGGAGCCATTGGAAAGGATCTGATAGTTGCAAAAGCCACAGTGTAGAGCATAGTTGCAAAATAGAAGAAGATTGACAATGTGGAAAACCAACATTGAAGTGGTCATCCCCAGAAACCAAGTCCAAGTAAGGGTAGGTATGCTGTTCATGAGGTACTTAAAGACCCAAATACCATTTTAAAGTCAATTCAGACCCGGTTTGGCAGAATATGGAAAGTTTGTAAGACATTCAATTGTACAATGCATTTTGCATAAACTTGGATTCTCTAGATAAATTCTAAGAAAACTCCTCAACTAAAATCTCATCAAGTCAAAAACTGTTTGAAGTTTGTAGAGGATCAAAAAGGTCATAATCATCAATTCTGGAACAACTTTTTATTGTCTGATGAAACCAAAATAGAGCTATTTGGCCACAATGCTAAGAAGTATTTTTGGAGAAAATGTGGACAAGCCTTTCTTCCCACAAATACCATTCCAACTTTGAAATTTCGTGGAGGTTCCATCATAATTTGGGGTTGTTTCAGTGCTGATGGGACTGGGCATGCTCATAAAGTTGATGACATCATGGAAAAAGATGATTAAGTCAATAATCTAGAGTCAAATCTTAAAACTTTTGCGAGAGAGATTAATCTTGAGAGGCATTGGACTTTCCAGGAAGACAGTTACCCGAAGCTTACCTCAAAAATTAGCAACTAAATGGTTAAATCATAATAAAATCAGGGTACTGGAGTGGCCAGATCTCAATACCATAGAAAATTTGTGTATAACTTTAAAGTTGGCAGTTTGGAAAAGAAATCCAAAGAATCTGGACGAATTATGGGCTTTTGGTCAGGAAAAGTGGGCCAAAACCAAGTCTGATACTTGAAAGAATCTCATTTTTAATAATTACAAAAGATTGGATGCTGTCAAGACTGCCAGAGGTTATGTAACCAAATATTTAGAAAATCGTATGAATACTTTTGAAACAGCAAAATTTGATGGCCTTTTCTCATTGTTCCCAACAACATTATGACCATTTTTGGTCAAGAATACTCTATCTGAGTTTACTTCGTATAACCTAACAAGTCAAGTGAAACTAGGTGAATGGCAATGGAAAGAAATGAAATCATGTATTATTACTTGATCAATTTGTTGCTTTCTAATGGATGGTTAAGACTATGTAGACAGACAGACAGACAGACAGACAGACAGACAGACAGACAG
>CAVLYW010000104.1:0-20760 GCA_963675345.1 Trididemnum clinides
GCACGACCATGAAGTTTGATTTTATTGGCCAGTTCCGTGGCAGCAGCCAGTTGCGAAGCATCAATATTCCTCATCAGCAGCACCACCGGTGGGCAATGGAAATGTCCAGGTCGTTCAGGTCAATATCAAACTTCTGCCCGGCGGCACTTCGGAAGAACCCGCAATGCCATCAACCCCTTCTTCGGTTTCTGTACCGTCTTCGTGCGTCGTCTGAACAATGACATCAGGGTGTCGTTGCTTTCGTAGCTTTCTGAATCGGCAGTTGAACACCAATCGGGTTGCTGACCGTAAACGAGACTTCGGTGTTATCTGCGATCTGGATCTGGATCAGATCCTTGGTAAAGATGCTGTCTTCGGTGAACTCGGCAATTTGATTGTCGTCACTGAAATCCCGGCTCCATCAACGTCCAGGTAAAACGCCTTCTGTCGTCACTTTCAGGTAGTTGGACAAATTACTTTCTGTGACACCGGAAGGTAATAGCTGGCTGATGTCCAGTACGTCTTTCTCGTGGGTGGTGGATTTAAAGTTAAGGATATCCACATCGCCGGAGTCGGCCAGGATATAGCGGTCATTACCGGCCCCACCAATGTACGTATCCCGACCGGCACACCTTCAAGCACGTCGTCACCGGCCCTGCCTGATAACAGGTTATCGTCTTCGGTGCCGTTTAGCGTATTGTCTTGATAGGTTCCCCGGATCAGGTTCGGATTGTCTTCATCCGTTTGGGCGGAGACATCCATAAGGGGTTCATCAGACGTCTGCTGCCAATCAAAGTCCAATACCGTTGAGGCAGCCACCTGAACCGATACCAGGGTAGAAGTAAACGAGCTGTTGCTGTCGAAGCGGGCCACCTGGTTTTCAGTGGAAAACTCGCCCGCCCCGGCAGTGTCAACAAACACGCCATTGCTGTTGATCTTGATAAAACTGTTTCAGGTTGCTGTCATTAACCTGACGGTCAGGGAGTAGCTGACTGATGTCGAGAATGTCTTTCTGCTGATCGTTGGATTGGAAGTTCTATGTATCAACGGCATCGAGATCGGCCAGGATATAACGGTCGTTGCCTGCGCCCCCATCGAGGGTATCACTGCCCTGCTGACCATCGAGTTGCATCATTGGCATCAGTACCGGTCAGATTATCTTCACCGCTCGTACCGTTGACTTCGTTGAAGTCCGAGTTACCGTCCATGAACTACTTTCTCCTCAGAAAGACCTGTCGCTACAAGGCTTGGAATGTGTGCAATATTGTCAGGTTAGCTTACGAGAGGTGCCTGTACGAGCAGGAGCAGAGGTCGGGCTTATTCTGTCTCATTTCACTGTTCAACAGCGTCAGTAAAGGCTGGGTTTAGAAGATCAGGAAAGAAGAATCAACTTGTCCCAACAAATTTTTGACTCTGCAAAAAAACGTTTCAATATCCATTTAAACCTGAAGGTTTCCGTCATCAATCAGGTTATTCAGGATTTCTGCGTCGGTTGTACCACCACCATAGGATGAAAGGTCGACGCCCTGGAGTGTGATTTTCTGATGTAACCTGATCATTACCTTCCGGTTTTACTTCAATGATCGTGTCACCATTTTCGAAGTTCAGGCTGAGGAAATCTTCCAGAGTATCCCGTTTCATTCTGCAGAATGTCACTCAGGTCTAATACGTCGCCTCCAGACCCGGTATGAAACATCGGTGATTATGTCAGCGTTGTCATCCACGTCGTCGCCCTGGGAAGCAACCCTCCAGACAAACTGGGTCAACGCCATCGCCACCGTTCAGAATGTCGTTCCCGGTGCGGTTCCTACGGAGAATGTCGTTACCTGCTCCACATCAATATTGTCATCTCCATCGGTACCGGCCAGCATTTCACCTTCATCGGTACCGTCAATGTTTCATCATTAAAACGGGAATGTCGTTCTCAATATCAAAATTCTACCATTTGTGCTATTAACGTATCCATCAATCTGTGTACCTCCATTCAGTGAAACATCCTTTATGCCGTACCCATTGGCACTGTCTCCAGCAACATGAGATCGATACCTCCCTGAATGATCGAAATAGGTTAACTGTTCTTCATCACTCAGGTTATTCCAGGTAGAGGTTGCAACGTACCTGGCTCTAAGAGTTTTCACATTTACAGAACCGTTACCATTATCCGTAATCTCAACCCGCACCCTTTAGCCCAGTCATTGTTTTCCTGAACTAACCAAAATCGATCACCCAGCTCGAATCATCGGGTAAGTGGTACGTATGTGTGGAATGTGTCATGCCTGCACCGCCAATGTGAACGCCATTTCAGTGATTTGTGGAACAGTATTCTGATGGTTCAATGTAAATGTTCTTGTCTCACTTCCAGACGACTGCCGTCACGAACCGTAAACGTAAAACTGGCTTCCGCATCTGTATCCGTAGCAGGCGAGGTGTACGTCAGGTTTTCCAGATCTTCCGTTTTAATACGCTGACCAGCAGTAACCGCTACATCATTGAGTTTCAATTCGCCTGTATCCGGCAACGATTTCACTTCAATGGCAACAAACTGTGCCCCACGGTCAATATCGCTGAAGTTAAAATCATCTTCGTGAAAGGTATAAACACTTTTCTCATTAGTTAACAGGCTATTGTCTTCTGTTTCCGGGGCATCGTTTACGGCATAACACGAACCTGCAACTCATTGATCGTTTCGTTTACATCACCATTGTCTTCTGTTCCCCGGGCATGAATCGTCGATTTAAACCAGCCCACAAAGTTCTCAGAGGCGTTACACTAACTTGTGTCAAATCCCAGTCTGTAATAGTGACTGACTGCTCGTCTTCAGTCACGGTGAACGTAATTGGTACCATCGGTCACCACTGAGCCCACCGGATTACCGTCAAGCGTCACTACCAGGGTTTCTGAACGTCCACATCCACAAGCTCGGCAGCCACTTCCATTTGAAACTCGCCACCTTCATCAATTTCAAGACCGTATTGGCAACTACGTTAATACGAACAGTACCAGTGGTTGTATTCGTGCCATCAGACACTTCATAAGTGAATGAATCCAAACCGCTGTGACCCATGCATGGGTGTGTAGGTGAATGTTCCATCACCGTTATCAGTGACTGAACCGTTTTCGCCTTGGAGAAACCAGCAATGGTCAGTACTTCATCTTGTGGATCTGTTGTGCCTCTTCCAGCACATTAGCGGTCAGATAGGAACCGTCTTTCTGGCCCATTTCAACATCGTAATTAACAACCGATGGCGCCAGTTACTGGGAGCCATATTCAACTTGAATGTGGTATTGGATTTATCAGCAAATACACCAATGGGGCCATCATTCAGTGGCTCGCCAAAGTCATGACTGACTTTGGACACACCCTCGGAAACTACCGTGACCAGAGAACCTTCGACTTCTATGGAAAAAGGTACATCGGTATCAGCCGGAATGCTTTCACTCAATGTTTGGCGAGTATAACGCTCTCTATTGATCACCTCTTCTATCGTCCATTCGTCTCGATCAACTTTAACCCCCACCATTTTATAGTTGTTCTCATCTTGATAATCGAAAAGAATCGAGCCGTTGCTTGAGAGCACCACTGGTAACCGTTGCATTCACTTCAACGTCGAGGGTAAAGTCTTCAGCAAGACTGCCTTCAAAATCGACTAATGCGACAGCAAACGCATAAGAGTCTACACCGGTAGAATCCGCATGCAGTTCAGTGCCATTAATTGTCCAGGGGAAGTCGTTCGGCCTTACCCCGTGAGGTGTTCCATCAAACACATCCGTTCGGAAATCAAAGTCGTCAATATCGGAATAGTTGATTGTGGCCGTATTACCTTCCCCATCGACATCGACTGTAATGGTGTTGGTGTTGGTATCAATGGTTACCTGATCTCCCCGGTACTCATCCAGATTGATCGTATTGTTCCCGCTACCGCCATTAATCGTGTAACTTTCGCCAGCCTCCAGCTCCTTGAACATAAAGACGTCGTCATAGTCTGAACCGGTCACTTCGGTCGCGTCCCATCGGCCAACTCGCAATCCACCACCAACAGCCTGCGCTGTTTGTTTAGTGATATCAAACAGAACAGCACTTTCTGCCTCTGAAAAATCAGCTGTACTCTGCATTTCTCCCGGACTGTTCACATCAATGGCCTTGACCATCAACCTCGCCGGGTCAGACACCGAGTTTATATTGAACGTGTAGCTTGCTGTTGACGTAGTCGTGCCATCACTCACTGTATATTCAAGCTCGGCCTCTGTATTACCCAGGTTGTAGGTTGGCCTGAATGTGAACGTGCCATCGTCATTCTCTATAATAACGCCAGTGTCGTTGGTGACTGTTACAGACTCAACCGTCAGGTCATCCCAGTCGGCATCGCGCGCACCACTAAGCAACCGTTCCTGTGTCAGAACCACGCTTCTGTCTTCGTACATCGTACTGGTATGATCCCGAAGTTCAGTGGCATCATTAACTGCATTCACGGTCAGATCCATTTTGGCAGCTGTTGATAGCATGGAATCCGTGACATCGTATCTCAGGTGCAAATCGCCATTGAAGTTGTCTTCCGGGGTAATAATGTATGTGCCGTCGCCATTGTCTGTTAACGACGCCCGGCCACTGAGTACGAGGTTCGTTGCTGTCAGCGAATCATTGTTCGCATCGGAAGCACCTGCAAGAAGGTCTTCCTGAAGTGAGTGTGAGTGTGCCATCTTCATCAAATGAACGACTGATGTCATTCACTTCCGGTGCTTCATTACGGCCAATCGTCGCATCCACACCGTTGAATGTGACCTGAATGTCTTCCTCTGTCTCGGCACCACGAACAAAGCGGGCGATGATACCGTCGTCGTTAAACTCACCATTGCCGTTGCGATCAAAATAAATAAATTCATCCGAGATATGCAGATAATCCGGTAGCTGTTCTGCCGTTGCTCCCTCTGGCATCAGGGCACTGATGTCGAGGGTATCGGTTTCTTCAGACGTGGAACTAAAAGCCAGCCAGCTCATCGATGTGTTCATCATCCGACAGGACGTATACATCATTGCCTGCACCGCCAACCAGTTTGTCCAGACCGTCACCGTCGGTCAGCCGGTCATCTCCATCTCCGCCATCAATATGGTCATTACCTGCACCGCCCGTGATGGTGTCACTCCCGCCCCGACCATAGAGGCGGGTGTCCTGGGCCCACATTTTCGACAAATTCGCCGGTCTCTTCGTTATAGCTGCCTGCGGCGACGGTAAAACCCCGAGGCATCTAGGGTGTCATCGCCATCGGACGTGTAAGCCTGCTCCATGCCAATCGATTGCATATCGATGGACACCGAATCAGTGTCGTCAAATCGCCATCACCAGCGTATCGACACCTTCGCCACCGTCGACGGTACCTTCGGTTAAATCAAGATTGTCTACGTGCAGCTTGTCGTTGCCTTCTCCACCATAAAGATTGTCGGCACTGCGGCTGGTGCCGAGTTTGTCACCGTCCAGCTCGTCATCACCGGCACTCGCCTCGCAGTGTTTGAACGCCATCTCCTGCGTGCAGAGTGTCGTCTTCAATCAGCCCATCGAAGGCATCAACCCGTTCCGTGATATCGATCTGGATAATGGAGTTATCCTCAAGCCGGATATCGAACAGGTGGTCAAAGTCGGCTTTTTCACCGAAACGGGCCAGTTGATTGTTCCGGTTGAAGTTCGCTTCACCATCCACATCCACATAGACACCCGCTGTCCATGATCTGAACGTACTGGTGGATATTATCTTCGGTGGCTTCGGCAGGGAGCACCTGGGACAGGTCAAGAATATCCCGGTGACCTTCCTGACTGGTGAAGTCGTACAGCATGTCGGAATTGATGTCGGTGCGGGTCTGGTCTTCCAGAACAAGCCGGAACTCGTCCCGTCCTGCACCACCGGCCAGCAGGTTTTTACCGGAGCTGGCAATCAGCAGGTCATTACCGTCACCACCATCCAGGTAGCTGTGTCCGTCGTTACTGGGTCAGGGTGTCCGTCACCGGCACGACCATGAAGTTTGATTTATTGGCCAGTTCCGTGGCAGCAGCCAGTTGCGAAGCATCAATATTCTCATCAGCAGCACCACCGTGGGCAATGGAAATGTCCAGGTCGTTCAGGTCAATATCAAACTTCTGCCGGCGGCACTTCGGAAGAAACCCGCAATGCCATCAACCCCTTCTTCGGTTTCTGTACCGTCTTCGTTGCGTCGTCTGAACAATGACATCAGGGTGTCGTTGCTTTCGTAGCTTTCTGAATCGGCCAGTTGAACACCAATCGGGTTGCTGACCGTAAACGAGACTTCGGGTGTTATCTGCGATCTGGATCTGGATCAGATCCTTGGTAAAGATGCTGTCTTCGGTGAACTCGGCAATTTGATTGTCGTCACTGAAATCCCCGGCTCCATCAACGTCCAGGTAAACGCCTTCTGTCGTCACTTTCAGGTAGTTGGACAAATTACTTTCTGTGACACCGGAAGGTAATAGCTGGCTGATGTCCAGTACGTCTTTCTCGTGGGTGGTGGATTTAAAGTTAAGGATATCCACATCGCCGGAGTCGGCCAGGATATAGCGGTCATTACCGGCCCCACCAATGTACGTATCCCGACCGGCACCACCGTCAAGCACGTCGTCACCGGCCCTGCCTGATAACAGGTTATCGTCTTCGGTGCCGTTTAGCGTATTGTCTTGATAGGTTCCCCGGATCAGGTTCGGATTGTCTTCATCCGTTTGGGCGGAGACATCCATAAGGGGTTCATCAGACGTCTGCTGCCAATCAAAGTCCAATACCGTTGAGGCAGCCACCTGAACCGATACCAGGGTAGAAGTAAACGAGCTGTTGCTGTCGAAGCGGGCCACCTGGTTTTCAGTGGAAAACTCGCCCGCCCCGGCAGTGTCAACAAACACGCCATTGCTGTTGATCTTGATAAACTGTTTCAGGTTGCTGTCATTAACCTGACGGTCAGGGAGTAGCTGACTGATGTCGAGAATGTCTTTCTGCTGATCGTTGGATTGGAAGTTCAATGTATCAACGGCATCGAGATCGGCCAGGATATAACGGTCGTTGCCTGCGCCCCCATCGAGGGTATCACTGCCCTGCTGACCATCGAGTGCATCATTGGCATCAGTACCTGTCAGATTATCTTCACCGCTCGTACCGTTGACTTCGTTGAAGTCCGAATTACCGTCCATGGACTACTTTCTCCTCAGAAAGACCTGTCGCCACAAGGCTTGGAATGTGTGCAATATTGTCAGGTTAGCTTATGAACCGGCACAACGGCTATGACACATTAGTAGAGTCAATATTCTGGTGCGGCGCTGGGCACTGACTATTCTTTTTCCGCATTTCTTATTGCTGTGAGAAAATAATGCACAAAATGATTTGCTCTGCAGAATGGCTAAATCCTATCCTGATACGATGATTTATTGTGGGGGTCATAATGATGAGTAAATCAGCCGATGCAAATGAGACGATGTCTATTGTCGCTGTGCCCATCGCAACACGCACTGAAAAGGACAGCCTTGGCGAGATTGCGGTGCCGGAAAGTGCGCTTTATGGGGCTCAAACCCAACGTGCGGTGAATAATTTCCCGGTGAGTGGTCGGTCGCTGCCAAACGATTTTATCCTGGCCATTGCCTATATAAAGAAAGCCGCCGCACAGGCCAATGAATCGCTGGGCTTGCTCCCGAGGGTCAAAGCCGATGCCATTGTGCAGGCAGCCGATCGGATTATTGCCTCTGATTTTCCTGGCAACTTTCAAAGCCAGTTTCCCGTCGATGTGTACCAGACAGGTTCAGGCACCAGCACCAATATGAACGTGAACGAGGTGATCAGTCACCTGGCCCAACTAGATGGTGGCGAACCTGTGCATCCCAACGATGATGTGAACCTTGGTCAAAGCAGCAACGATGTCATCCCTTCGGCTATTCACGTGGTTTCTGCCCAACGGGTCGACCAGGCTCTGTTGCCGTCACTGATGCACCTGGTGCAGATTTTGGACAAGAAAATAGACGCCATCGGTCACATAGTAAAAACAGGCCGCACCCATACAATGGACGCCATGCCTGTGACTTTCGCCCAGGAACTGGGAGGTTGGAAAGCATTAATACAACACGATATCAAACGCTTGAGCAGCACTCAGAACCGGTTGCTGCAATTAACACTCGGCGGCACAGCCGTCGGAACCGGCACCAACACCCATCCAGAGTATTCCGTCAAAGTCTGTGAAGCCCTGGCAAACGACACCGGTCTTGCCTTTGAGCCAGCGCCTGACTTCTTTGCCGCTCAAAGCATGCCATCTACGGCACTGGAATTGTCTGCCAACTTACGCAGTGTTGCCGTGAACCTGATGAAAATCGCTAACGATTTGCGATGGATGAACAGTGGTCCTCTGGCTGGCATTGGTGACATTGAGTTACCCATACTGCAACCGGGGTCCAGCATCATGCCTGGCAAGGTGAACCCGGTGATTCCAGAGTCGGTCAGTATGGCATCGGCTCAAATCATTGGGTTGGATACCGCCATCACCATTGCGGCTCAATCTGGTCATTTTGAACTCAATGTGATGTTGCCGCTGGTCGCCAGCAACCTGGTAGAAAGTATGACACTGGCCAGCAACGCCAGCCTGATTCTGGCTGATAAAGCCATTGACGGATTTCGTGTTCGTGAGGATCACATCAATGCCCGTTTGTACCGAAACCCGGTATTGGTTACGGCACTCAATCCTGTGATTGGCTACCAGAAAGCCGCTGAAATCGCCAAGCTGGCGGTCAAAGAGCACCGCTCAATTTTAGACGTTGCACTGGAACAAACACCGTTAACGGAAGAAGAGTTGAAGAAGCTACTTGACCCGGCACAGCTCACCAAAGGCGGTATATCAGAGTAATCAGTTCTCGATGTTCAGCCGAATACTCAGCCAGTACCAGACCATGCCTAAATACTCATGCAATGCCAGTTCGCTGCTTCTCAGATACTGTATCCTGGGAATCCAGGGTTTCAGACTGAACCAGTCAGCAACAGGTTGCGCAAACTGTGTGGGAGCCGGGATCACCTCAAACCCCTGGTGTTGATAAATGCTGACCGAACGAGCCATGTGCCAGCTGTGGGTCACCAGGATAATCTTCAACGGTTGTTTATTTAAAGAATCCGACAGCAGCCGGTAACTGAACCGGGCATTTTGCCATGTGGTCAGGCTTTCAACTTCTTGCCATCTCACCTGTATTGCGTAATCGCTGGCCAACGTGTCAGCCATCGTTTTTGCTTCGGATCGTTTTCCGCCGCCTGACACAAGCACAGGCACCGTGCACATTCTATGAACATGTGCGGCGTAACGGATTCTTTCCAGTGACATGGCGGTTGGCTGATAGCCCGGATACTCAGGTGTTGAGCGAGGGGCTCCGGTGCCGAGGACGATAATGGCATCGGCATCGTGGCAGTGTTCACTGTTGAGGGCCGGGTGCCATTCAAGTCCCCTGAGCAATAAGGTTGCTGTGAACTGGGTAGAAAGGAGATACAAAAAAAACAGACACAACCAGGGTAATACAACAGATTTCGAACTCATTATCAGGCCTATCGCCACTAACCATAAAACCAGAACAGGCAAGCCCAGGCTTTGTTTTAAACACTGACGCAGCCGAGAATTTATCATTATCTGCTTGTTCATTATCCTGATGACCACCCATCCACTATACGCACAAACCGATGCCTCATATCGATAATAGCGAACAGTGCATTCCTGCGCTGATATGAGGTAATACACATATCGACTGCGTGACAGGCTGATTAAATGTGTGCTCACCCTGTTCAACAGGTAATAACACTCAGCCAGCACAATGATAATGGAGCAAATACATGACTGAAAAAGAAAAAATGCTGTCCGAACAGAATTACCTGGCGTCGGATCCGGAGCTGGTTGGTGAAAGGGTTCGGGCAAAATCACTTTGTCACGAATTTAACCATTTGCCACCCGATTGCACGGACAAAAAAAACGCGCTTCTGAAACAGCTTCTTGGCCGCGTTGAAGAAGCCCACATTGAGCCTGCTTTCTACTGTGATTACGGCTACAACATCCATCTTGGCCGTTCGTTTTACGCCAACCATAACCTGGTGATCCTGGATGTATGCCCCGTTTATATTGGCGACAATGTTCTGTTTGGACCGAATGTTACCCTCTCAACCGGAGGCCATCCTGTGGATGCAACACTCAGGCAGTCTGGAGTCGAGTTTGGCCAACGCATCACCATTGGCAACAACGTTTGGCTTGGTGCCAATGTGACGGTGAACCCCGGCGTCACCATTGGTGACAACGCCGTGATTGGTTCTGGCAGTGTCGTCACCCGTGATATTCCAGCCAATACCGTCGCGGTGGGTGTACCCTGTAAGGTCGTTAAGTCACTGGATGATGGACAGACGACCTGACCTTGCTGCTATTACGCCATTGTTACCGGTCTCGCTGCTGTTGAATAATGCGCTGTCGTTCTTCCAGAAGGACAGTGCGCATCAGCTCTCTGAGCCAGGTCAACACTGGGTGCGCACGATCACTCTTCCTCCACACCAGGCTGATGCTGAAGTCACCCACAGGCACTGGAGGGTGGCAGAACGATAACGTTTGTTCTGATTGAGCAATCGTCGACAGCGTTTCAGGAACAACCGATACCAGTCGGTTGCCTTCCAGAAAATTCAGTAAAGAAATAAACCGCGAACAACCCAGAACCACCTGTCGCCTGAGTTCTTGTTTTTCCAGAATGGCATCAACATTCCCTTCCAGATGGCCTTCAGGCGTCACCAATGCATGAGGAATATCAAGGTAGTCTTCCAGAGATAAAGGCAAGGCTTTCTTGATCACCCTGTTGTCAAACAGGCAGACGTGCTTTTCAATGTAAACATCCAGACTGTCCAATTCGTCGGGCGTTTCTGACCAGTGCCCCAGGGCGACATCCAGCTTTCCGCCTTTTATCATCTCAGTGGCGGTCTGTTGATTGGTCGTGACAAAACTGACCTGCGCCAAGGGTGCTTCAGTTTGTATTCGCTTAAACAGTGCCCTTGCATATACCAGCTCACAATAATCATTGATGCCAATTCGAACCCTTCCATTCCATAAGGCAGGTGTAAACGCCGACTGATCGAGCACTTTCTCCCTAATCACCGTTAACACATCATGGATCGAAGGATACAGCTCATCCGCTTTTCGCGTGGGCCGCATAGACTGCCCATGCCGTTCAAGCAGTTCGTCATCAAACAGCTTGCGCAAACGCCCCAGGGTATGACTCATGGCAGACTGACCAAGGTACAGTCGCTCTGCGGCTTTGCTGACACTTTGTTCCTGGTACAGGGCTTCAAACGCCGTTAAGAGGTTTAAATCCACCCTGGATAAATCGATACAATTCATGGCGATGATTTATTTAATTAATTCGATTAATCAGGCTGAACTTTTTAGAATGTTTGCATCCTGAACACAAGTTTAATTGATCTCTTCATGTTACATCGTTGTCTAGAAGTGTTTATCCGCTTTCTGTCGTTGGGTTGCTATGCCTTTGGTGGACCGACCGCTCACATTGGTTATTTCCATAAAGAGTTTGTTGAAAAACGTCAGTGGCTCAGTGAGCAGGACTATGCGGACACTGTTGCGCTGTGCCAGATGCTGCCCGGACCAGCCAGCAGTCAGGTCGGTATCAGCATTGGTTTTGACCGGGCCGGGTTGCCCGGTGCTCTTGCGGCCTTTATTGGTTTTACCCTGCCTTCGGCGCTCATTATGGTGCTGCTGGCACTGGGATACAGTGAACTGTCCGGACTGTCAGCCGCGATGGGTATTTTACACGGTGTGAAGTTGTTCGCCGTGGCTGTGGTTGCCGATGCCCTGATTAAAATGGGCAAATCCCTTTGCCCTGACAGACCTCGTATTACCCTTGCCTTGTCAACGGCTGGGTTGATGCTATTGGTGCCTGGCGTGGGTATGCAGATGACAGTGATTGCCATCGGAGCTCTGGCTGGTTACTGGATGTATAAGAAGGAGGCCTCTCAGGCGCAGTTGCCTGAAGTAAAAGGAAAGAAGCGCATCGCGTTCACAGCAGCAGCCCTGTTCCTGACCGGTATTCTGGTAATCCCTGTCATTGCCAGCCAGTCAGATAATACGACAATGGTCTTATTTGACAGTTTCTTCCGCTCGGGTGCCCTGGTGTTTGGTGGCGGGCACGTTG
This sequence comes from Trididemnum clinides, assembly GCA_963675345.1. NCBI lineage: Eukaryota > Metazoa > Chordata > Ascidiacea > Aplousobranchia > Didemnidae > Trididemnum > Trididemnum clinides. The sequence continues at coordinate 12,168 of CAVLYW010000104.1, forward strand.
TCTTACCGATGCTTCAGGCTGAACTGGTGCACGATGCGGGCGTTACCGCCGATGCGTTCCTGGTAGGCTACAGTGCTGCCCAGGCGGTTCCTGGCCCAATGTTCACTTTTGCGCCGTTCCTTGGCGGTGTATTTGGGGGCAGCTTTAACTTAAGTCATGCACTGGTGGCACTGGTCGCCATGTTTGCGCCTCGTTTTTATTGCTCAGTGCTGCCTGGCCGTTTTGGAACCGGTTAAAAGCCATGCCGACACTGCGCTCTGCCATTAATGGTATCAATGCGGTGGTGACTGGTTTGCTGCTGGCGGCGTTATACGACCCGGTGATTACATTAGCCATTAAAGGCACTGGAGACGTTGCCCTGGCTCTGCTGGCTTACCTGTTACTGGCTGTCTGGAAACTGCCTGTTGCGCTGATGGTGCCTTTGTATGCCGGCATTGGCTTCATGGTGTTGTAAACCGTTTTACTTAATGGCCAAGCCTACCAGCTATCAGTGTCCCTTGCCCTGTAATGCGTTAATCCCGTAAGTATTGCTAACAACACTGACATTGCGAGTGAATTGACTGAACCTCTAACCTGTTCTGGCATCAAACGTGTAAATCCTTAATTAAGCCTACAGGAGATCAGCAATGGCAGGTAATATTTCTACTACATACAGTTTCAACTCCTATTTGTTTGGTAAAAACAAAGTGCAATTTACGGAAACAGTAAAAGGTAAACACAAAGTTGGGATCGAAGTATCAAAAGAAAGTGTTTCATTTCTAGCGGGTTATTTTGTTTCATGGCCGATCGTAAAAATCTTGCCACGATTACCAAAGTTTATGGCACCCATTAGCTCAGGTTTGTGCGGTGTGGTTCTTAGTAAGCTGATTATTCAAAGAGACCTGACATTCAATATAAAAGCTCAGGCTATTTGACGAAAAAGTAGCGGATTAACCTGCCAGCCTACATAACATGTCCAGGGGCCTGTGGTAACAATGCAGCCCCTGAATTCAGGCACTATGCCGACTCAGCCTGCGCCCGCATAACCGAAGGGTTAAGACGCGCAAACAAAATGCCAAACTCAAACAACAACCACATTGGCCCCGCCAACAGTGTCTGGGAAATCACATCGGGCGGTGTCAGCAGCATACCCAACACAAAACAGCCCACAATAATGTAAGGGCGCTTCTTTTTCAGGGAATCGATATCCGACACGCCTGACCAGATCAGTAAAACAGTGGCAACAGGAATTTCAAACGCCAGACCAAACGCAAAAAACAGCTTAAGGATAAAATTCAGGTAGCTGTTGATGTCCGTCATAACGGCCACGCTGTCTGGCCCAATGCTGGTAAAGAAACCAAACACCAGTGGAAATACGACAAAATACGCAAACGCCATACCTGCATAAAACAAAACGACACTGGCAATCAGTAGGGGAACAGCCAGTTTTTTCTCGTGCTTATACAGGCCCGGTGAGATAAACCCCCAGATCTGATGCAGAATATAGGGGATGGCCAGAAACAGGGACAACACCATGGTCAGCTTGAAAGGCGCCAGAAACGGCGAAGCGACATCTGTTGCGATCATGCTGGTTCCTTCCGGGAGGTAAACCCGCAACGGCTCCGAGATAAACTCATAGATGTGGCTGGAGAAATAAAACAGACCGACAAAGACGATCAACACGGCAACTGTGCTGCGGATAACTCGGGTTCTTAATTCAAGCAGGTGTTGGATCAGTGGTTGGTCCTTATCACCGGCGCTGGCACTGGAAGTCATAACGTCTCTCTTGGCAGGCTACCTCAGGATTTATCGTGAGGAATTTCTTTTTCGTGGGTTTGCTGCCCTTTCGCTTCATCGGAGGCTTCATCACCGATGGCATTTTGAAGCCTTTCACCGCACCGCCCAGGTCACTGCCCAATGTTTTGAGTTTTTTTGTTCCAAACAGCATAACGACAATCAACAGTATGATCACCAGCTGCCAGATACTGATTCCACCCAGTCCCATTTCACTCTCCACAAAAGTCTACGTCATCAAACGTACATTGATCACAATGGGCACCAATTCTTAATCATCCAGTGCCAAAAACAATCAGATTCAGTACTACTCCTTTTGAAATACGGACTGTTTATTGATCTAGATCAACAAGCAGTCCGTATTTGGAAAAACTGCTGAACCATGGACGTTATGTAAACCCACAGATTATCGCAATGTACGTCCGCATTCCTATAGAGGTTTCCCAAACTTTGATGTAAAACAACATGATGAACAGCCAGTCTGGCAAAATAGCGGTAGGTACCTGATTGATGTGGTGTGCAAGTGGCTAATATTAAAGACGTCGCCAAACTGGCGGGAGTTTCCATATCAACCGTTTCACGCGTGGTAAATAATACGGCGAGCGTCGCTCAGAATAAAAAAGACGCTGTTTTTCGCGCCATGGCTGATTTGCATTACAAGCCCAACAGCTTTGCCAAAGCCCTGGTCAGCAATCGATCCGACACCCTCGGGCTTGTCGTTGGTGACCTTGGCGATCCATTTTTCAGCCAGTTGATGCGTGGTGTTGAATCCGTTGCCAGTGACGCCGGTAAGCAACTGCTGGTCTGCTCCGGCCACCACGATCCGGACAAGGAACAGGAAGCCATTCGATCGCTGATCGACCGCCGCTGCGATGCCATTGTCGTTCACTCCAAAGCACTGTCCGATTACAAAGTAATGGAACTGTTGGAATCGCAGCCAGCGTCGGTACTGATCAACCGTAAAATTCAGAGCTTTGAAGAGCGCTGCGTTTACCTGGATAACCGCATGGCTGGCAAAATGGCAACAGCCTACCTCGTCAGTCAGGGCCACAAGCACATTGCGTTTTTATCCCGCCATGCCCAGAGCAAACACCTTGAGCTTGAAGACGCTTGTGATCGCTACCAGGGCTATCAGGATGCATTGCTGGCCCAGGGCATTATTCCGGAACCCTCTCTGCTGGTCAAAAATCGCCCTGACGAGCAGGGCGGGTACGAAGCAACACTTAAGTTACTCGATAAAGGTGCCGTATTCAGTGCTATATTCGCCTACAACGATGCTATGGCGGCCGGTTGCATGACCGCCCTGCGAGAGCGGAAAGTGATGGTGCCAAACGATGTCTCTGTGGTTGGATTCGATGATGTATTATTGGCTCAGTACCTGAATCCTGGCCTGACAACCATTAAGTACCCCATCGAAGCCATGGGCGCTCATGCAGCTGCGTTGGCCTTATCGCTGTCCGGTGAAACCGAAGCGGAAGCCATTCGGCAGTTCGAGCCCAAACTGGTTTACAGGGAGTCTGTGAGACAGGTGTGACAAGGGGTTTAGCTTAGTTTGCAAACCACTGTCGTCTTTTACTGGTCGGCATAATTAGATAAAATGGCACTGAGGTTCAGTGAAATCAGGTAGTCTTCATGTTCTGGGTAGTCGCTCTTCTAATAATTATTTCAATGGTGTTGCTGCTCAAACCGAAAGACAAAGGGCAGCCGCACGATGAGTATTTCTCAACTCTGTCCAGTAAACTGCCTTCATCAGTGACAGGACTGCCCAATATTCTGGTTGATCTGGAACGGGTGAATAAAAACCTTCTGCAAGTTCGTGAACACCTGGGGGATACAACCCACATTCGGGTTGTCACCAAATCTTTGCCCTGCCCACAATTGATCCGTTACATTCTCGGCCAGCTTGGCAGCAATCGGTTAATGGTGTTTCATCAACCTTCCCTGGGACATATGCTTAGCCAGTTTCCCGACTGTGATTTATTGCTGGGAAAACCCTTTCCTATTCATTTGCTGGAAACCTTTGTAGACAATCTTAACCCGTCGCAAAGGGAACGCATCGCTCAGGTACAGTGGCTGATCGATAAGCAAAGCCGACTGGAACAATACCTGTTGTTTGCAAAAAAGAATCGCCTTCAGTTCCGCATCAGTATCGAACTGAACATTGGATTGCACCGAGGGGGTGTTCATGACCGTGAATCACTGTCGGCCATGCTCTCCATTATACGAGCCAACCCTGATCAACTAACCCTGTCCGGCTTTATGGGCTATGAATCCCACATTGCCAAAGCGCCTTTTGCCAGTATGAGACTGGGTGCCCGACTGAGAGCACAGGAAAAATACGACGAACTGGTTGGCTTGCTGAAAAGCAACTATCCGGACCTTTACCGTCCAGACCTGTGTTTCAACTGCGCTGGCAGTAAAACCTACCAGCTTTATCCTCAGGAAAGTCGTGGTGATATCAACGACATCAGCATTGGTTCTGCGTTTTTACAACCGATGGGCTTTGATTTGCCGACACTGAAACACCACCAGCCAGCACTGTTTATTTCTACGCCGGTTCTGAAAAAGCAGCCGGGGCTTACCATTCCATACCTCGAACGATTGACTCGCTTTCTGTCCTGGTTCAACAATAACCTGAGCCAGTCGTTTTTCATCAACGGCGGTTGGTGGAAAGCCAGTCCGCTATCACCCCGAGGGTTGAACAGCAATATACTCTATGGCAGAAGCACTAACCAGGAGCTACTGACCAGTTCAGACAGCACTCAGCTCTACGAAGACGAGCTGGTGTTTCTGCGCCCGCATCAAAGTGAAAGGGTGCTGCTGCAGTTTGGGAAGATATTGGTGATTAGAAATCAGCAGATTCAGGATACCTGGGAAACGTTTGATTTGTCTCACTGAACTATTCATTTGAACAATTCATCTGAGCAATTCATCACCAGAATCAATTATTGTCTATAAAGAAACATCGATCATAGCAGCACCCTGACTCAGTGTAATAACTATGTTTAGCACGATGTTTAAAGCGATATTTCTTCTTACCGTATCGTTTGTTTTTTATCCCGGCTTTTCTCTGGCAGATATTCTCAGTGTTGTCAGGCATTACCAGGGAAGAGATCTCGCCATTATGGTCATAGATATGGATGAAGACACAGATGCCGACATGAGAGTCTATCCATCCGAAGAGAACACCCTTCCCGGAACGGTTTCATTTCAAAACACCATTAAGTCATTGGTTAAGGATGCAATAAGCAGAAGCATCCCTGTTCTGGCTCTTTTCAATCGTTTTTGTCCAATGCCGGGTGGAAATAGAAAGCCTCTTTACCCGGCCATTAAACGACTGTTTCCCGAAGCAATACAACAGTCAGATTCTTTTTATCCTTTTAAAAGAAACGGCGAAGACGGCTTGAGCGATCCTGATGTTCTTAAGCTGTTAGAACAGAATAATATTAATAAAATCATTATTGCTGGCTGTTATACTCAGCTTTGTATTAGAGAAACGGCCGACTCCGGGTTGCGGAAGGGGTATGAAGTCATATTATCGCCTGACGTGGTGTCCGCACGCCCCTACACTCTTCCCTCTCAGAATGAAGAACATGAGTTTACCAGGGCAATCAGAATACTAAACCGACACGCACTCTTAAGAGTCGTATGCTCTCCTTCACGACAGTCAAGTCTGCGTGATAATAAACGCAATGGCTCTGAACCTGGTGACAGGTCATCTGGATGTAGCCGGCATTTGACGGCTATCGCTCCTGCCGGATCAACTAAATATTGAACGACAATCTGTACAAAAGCCGTGCACAGAGACACGGCTTTTCAAGTCAGGAAAGAATGGTTGGGTCAAAACCCTATGCTGCGCAGATAATCCAGGCTTCGACGGGCATCGTCAAAAGGCAATACCGTTGAGTTCGGATTTCGAAGGGGCTGAACGGTAATCCAGCCGTTGTACTCTATGCGATCCAGCGTTTCCTTAATGGCTGCGTAGTTAATATCACCCTTACCCGGTGAGCGCATCACGCCCTGCTCGCAGGCCTGGGTAAACCCGCTCTTCGCTTCAAGGCAGGACTCAAGCTGCTGGAAGCTGACGTCTTTAAAATGCACATGCTCCAGCCGGAACGTGCACTCTTTCAACCATGTTGCCGGTTCCAAGCCTGCGTAAGCGAAATGTCCGGTATCCAGACACAGACCTGCCTTTTCATAAGGTATGTCTTCCAGCATCTGGGTGATTTCATCGTCAAACTCAAGGTAGCTGCCTGCGTGAGGATGAATCACGGCACGGATGCCAAACTCGTACATCGCAATATCGGCAATACAACGAATAGTGGACATCATCGTACGCCAGCGGGGCTTATCGAGCCTGGGAGCCTGATCGCTAAGACCTGCAAAATGTTCACGATCAGGATTGACCGAATCAATAATCACCAGGGTTTTTGCGCCTACACTGCTCAGAAGTTTGCAGACACGACGTGTCTTCGCCAGTATTTCATCGACCCGGGTTCGATCCCAGAGTGGCTCAAACACTCTGCCCGACACCATCGATAGGTTTCTCAGCGTCAGTTCATCCTTCAATAAACCACCATCTTCTGGAAAGAATCGGTCCGGCCCCAGTTCAATCGCTGAATAACCAGCTTCAGACACTTCCAACAGCAGCTGTCGCCAATCCGGTGTGTCGTTGTACTGAGGGCTACCCACCCCCCAGGAACTGGGGGAAGCAGCAAAGCGATAAAGGTGCTGCTGGTTTGCCGAGTTAGTCATGATCAGGTTCCTGCCTTTATTTATTAATAAACTGTTTGCTGGCACCGTACATAGAGAGGTCTGATGGCAGTGAGTGTACCTACGCCGATCCCAATAAAAACCTTGTTGCCTAGGTTCATATATACCAAAGGGAAACGAGTTGCTTTATTGATATCGGACACTGTTTTGACGATTAGTTTCATAAACGAACAGAAAATCACTTAAAAGGAAGGCAGGGTCACACCCCGTCATTTGGCTGCATGGTCTATCGCACCACCACCAGCCGGTCGATGGCAAATTCATGCGGGTTGATAGACAGCACATGCAGGTTCTGAATGCGTATACCGTAAAGCACGTCAAGATCAGACAGCCACTCTACGAGCAGTTCGGGGTCACCCTGAACAATATGAATGTCGGCTTTTTGCCAGTTGGATGCGTTGATCTCAACGACAATGCCATACTGTTGTGCCTGACTAATAATCAGGTCAACCATGGGCTGCTCATAACTGGACGGATCAAGACGCAACACGGTTGCCTTCTCTTTCGCGCGCTCCTGCAATACCTGGTTGAACGTCTCGGCGCGAATCTCAGGTGTCGGGACATCGTTTTTGAAGGGAGTCCAATAAATGAGGGACAATACCGCCAGCACAATTGCAAAGAGAAGTACCAGACGCCGAGATCGAAACACAGGCAAATTCATTCACTCCTGTAAAACATAGACAAGCACGCGTCACCATCGGGAAGCCTGACTAAAACCGAAAAGCCGCTTCCAGCTGGAGCGCATCAAAACTGTAGTTGGGTCTGGCCGTATAGCCATTGGAGTAATGCACCCACTGCACTCCGAGCTCAAAGGGATTGTTCTCTCCAATTTTAAGCCCTGTCCCCACTAACACCTCAAATTGAAAGTGAGAACTTTTCTCCAGGGGATAGTTGTTTTTTTCCCGTCTGAACTGGTCATCACTGATGAACCCCACACCAAGACCCAGTTCCAGGTAAGGAACCAGGTAACCGGAATAGATGTCGTCCAATTGCAGTACCGGGGTAATAAAGGCGCCTCTGACTTCATCAGCACCCCGCCAGCTTTTCCAGGTTGACTCATCAATCGTGCTGGTCCATTGGGTTACGACAGCTTCTATCATTAGCCGTCTTGTAAAACCATCCGGGCTGGTCTGGCCCAGTTCAGCCAGGTGCCACCGTGCGGCAAGCCGCCAGTCATCCGCATTAACGTATTCATTAAATGCGCGTCCGTAGGCCAAGCGGATGCTGTCAAATACCGCTCTGCCCTGGGCAGGCATCAACACTAAGCCCGACAGGCAAGCCCCCAGTAAACCCTTCAGCAAGGCATTTCGATCCATACTGCTCACTTTGTTTTTTTATTGAGATAACAACTGTTTTTTTACTGGCTTCTTGCTTCATGTTGCCACAGGCAAGTAAGGATGGATAGCAGGCTTATACCTGTGAAAAACGGCGTCATATACGGGACATATTCACAGTTCAGACTCGTTTGTGGTGACTGTTCAATCCTGATTGTGTACGTTAGTATTACCCGGCAACTGGCCTGCAGGCTTTATTTTTACAATCAGTGATACCGGTGACTTACGGAAATACTAGAAGGTCAGTGCAGACACCGTAAGTGGAACACCAGCACAACTGTCTGGGACTGATCATCAGCGAGTATTTATGCCTGCCGTACTGAATAACAATAAAGCATTACAGACACTGCAACGGATTGTTTCCAACTCTACTCATCCTTTGAATCCGTCCGGACTCAGCAGTCGCAAACTGGTTCGCCTCATTGAAGTGGTTCTGGTGGTGCTGCTTGCCCAGCAACTGGCCAAACTGACCTGGCAGCTCGTACCTGAAACACCCTCAGCCCAAAGTGACTGGAAACAGCAAGCAGTGGCTGCTCAACCACAGAATCAACAACAGCAGTCGTATGCAAGGCTCAACAGCCTGCACCTGTTTGGCAAACCGCCCGCGCCGGGTCAGACGGTTGCCCAAACCGTTAACCCCGACACCGTACCCCGTTCCCGGCTGAGTGCCCGACTGACCGGGATTGTTGCCAGCAGTGATCCGGAGCGATCTC
>CAVLYW010000105.1:0-90954 GCA_963675345.1 Trididemnum clinides
TTGACGTTAGAGTTCTCTTTAAAACCCTGTAGCACTTTTAAGGGAGCAGCATTATTAGCAGAAAAAGCCGAGAAAGGCTCACCGGACTCTTCGCTGGTGCGGTAAAAGGAGCTACCCTCCTTGACCAGGTACCTATCCAAAGGGAAGTTCACCACTCGTAGCCTATCTAGCTCCTCTACCTCTTCATAGCCATTGCGGCCTATTTGAGCGAACTGGTCCGGCGGGGTTTCTAAGTTCCGATTAACGAAGATCCTTCCCTGGGGGTTGATGGTGAAGTTGCCGTCTTTTAGCTTGATGGGGCCCCTTTCCCCCAAGACCACATGCCCCTCTAGGGTGGTGAGGTAGCTCTGATCATTGAGGGTGAAGCCCCCATTTCGGGTATAGCGTTCGCCTTTGTCGGTGAGTACTGTGAAATAGCCCTTGCCTTCGATGGCTAAGTCTAAGGGGTTTTCCGTACTCTGGAGGCTGCCCTGCTCTTTTTGGGTATAAACCTCGTTTAGCTCTACGCCTGTGCCTAAGCGGCCGACCACGGGGCGGATGTCTAAGGAGCCAATGGGAATGAGGCGGACGCCATCGTCGTTGTTGCGCCGTATCACCATTTCGGGGTGGGCCTTGAACAGGGCCAAGTCCTTTTTAAAGCCGCTGGTGTTGACGTTAGCTAAGTTGTTAGAAATTACGTTTATGGTGTTGACCCGAGCCGCCATAGAGCTAGCCCCGGTATAAAATCCTCGTATCATATCATTACCCTCTTTAAAGTAGTAGCTAAATAAACCTAAGCTACTACCCTTAATATCGGTAATAAAATAATTTTGCTAACCTTATTTGTTAATCTAATTTGCTAAACCGATTTACTAACCTAGTTTGTCCCTCTTTGATTTCCTTTGTATTCCCTGACCATTATGATTCACGATGCATTGCACTGGTAGTCGATGAAATTGTTGGTTGGGCTTTCATAGGTAACGCTTGAACCAAAAAAAGTCACAGGGACCCCATTCCTAACGTTAGCGTTGAGGGGTTCATCGGTACTGACGAAAGAAGGATTATTCGGCCTAGGAATGGTAAGAGTAAGAGCAGAGTACGAAGGATATGCATTAGCTAGAAGAGGGTTAGGGCTATTTTCTATCGTGTATCTACCTGTAAATATATTAGTCTGGTATACATTACCGTCATCATCAATTCGAGTAGTTCCGTAAGCATAACCCACATTACCGCTACCGTCCAGACCAACGAGAGCTAGATTGATATTAGGGGTATCAACAAAATTAGTACTAACAACCTCATTAGTAGTAACAATACCATTATTAGTCACGGGGACATCACTACTCATAGTCTCAGGCCTAGTGGAAATATAGACACCAGGTCCGGGCTTAAACCTGGCAAACCAATTATAGGAAGTATTATCGGTGGCTCCAGCCCCTATAATACCAAACTTTACCTCACAGCCATCCGAGGCCACTCGGCGATTTATCCCAGCAAAATGCAAAATATCACCAAAACTAATATCAGTGGTGAGGGTGAGCTTAGCCCTCCCGGAACCGTTCTTGGCGGTTACGACCACGTCTATATTGATGTCAGATGCGTTGGTAATGTCATTGCTCGCCACCCGCAGCATGCTATACTGGAAGAAGTCACTAGAGGTGGTGTCCGTTGTGATGCCGTACTCATTGTCCGCAACCTCGAAGTTTAAGAGCCGCCCGTCGGCCGGGTACTTGACGAAGCCCGACAAAAGCAGGTTGGTGTTGGCCGTTCCGTCGGCCTTGACCCCCGTGTATAAGAGCGGCACCTGGCTCTCGTAAAGTTCTATCGTGTCCACCCTGGATGACGAACCCGTCGTCTCCGTCGTGCTACAGGACCAGATGATGAGTACCAGGGCCAGTAGTGCTAGGTTAAATACTTTTCTATGAGTTTTTGTATTTTGATTTTTGGTTATTGGTAACATGGGGTTTTCTCCTTTAGTTTACCGTATTACACTGATGGTCTATGTAGTCAGGGTTGATTGCTTCAGTGGTAACGGTGCTAGCTAAAAACCTCATAGCAATGCCATTCCTAACGTTAGCTTTGTAAGGATCATCAGTACCAGCAAAAAAAGCATCATTTGGTAGAGGAATAGTAAAGGTAAGCTCAGAGTACCAAGGAGTAACTAGAATGGTAGCAAAATTCACAGGGTTATTCACTATGGTATAGTAACGACTCACAGTTACGGGACTCACTTGTTGCCTACTACCTGTATTCATTAAACCACTAAATAAGTTAGCCTGGGGAATAACTCCCGCCACCCCACTTCCATTTAAACCAACCAGGGGCCAGGTTGATATTGGTACTACCGTTATACACACCATCTCCGGGCTTAAACCTGGCAAACCAATTAAAAGCAAGCGTGCTACCAGGTTCAAGAATTAAGGCTCCAAATTTTACCTCACACCCACCCGAGACTACCCTACGACTTGAGCTAAAAAATTTTAACCCCCCAAATTGATCTGAGACACCGAGTAGAGTTAGGCTAGTCCTATCTGCGGGGTTATCTTTATAGCTTACGGTTACATCGAAAATCATACTATTAAAACCCGGGGTAACAAAATTGGTATTGACGCCCGGAATATCTTTTAATACCCTGAGCATACTGTACTCGGCACTGTTGGTATTAGTTTCTATTCTAATATATTCATTAGATATAACTGTAAAATCTAATAGAAGTGAGTTAGTCGGATGCTTAACAAAGCTGGATAGAAGTATGTTGGTGTTGGGTGACCCACCAGGCCTCTCTTTGTTATATTTAAAGGGGATTATCGCACTGCTGTAAAGCTCTATCGTGGTAGGTGTACTGCTCGTCGTCTCCGTCGTGCTACAGGACCAGATGATGAGTACCAGGGCCAGTAGTGCTAGGTTAAATACTTTTATTAAAGTCTTTCTATGAGTTTTTCTATTTTGATTTTTGCTTATTGGTTGCATGGGGTTTTTCCTTTAGTTTATTTTTCTTAATTTTGTTTCAATTTTAGTCTTTTTATTATATCATAATTTGTAACATAATTTGCTAAAAGTTCAGCTACAAACTTAGCCAGTAATCAACCAGTAACTCACCTAGTAGCTATTACCAAATGAGTAAAAAAATGTTCGGAGTAGACCTCTTCAGCAAAGTAGTTAAACTTTTCCTGGTTAAATGGTAAAAAATGGTATAATTAAGGCAGGATAAAATAGAATCGAACAGAATTTAAAGATAATTGAAGGAGAAAGAAAATGGCAGTTCCTAAATTTAGAAAATCAAAATCAAAAACCATGATGCGGCGGCGAAAAAACGACCAGAGGAGTTTAGACAATTACTCCAAATGCAGCAACTGCGGTGAGCTTACCCTACCCCACCGGGTCTGTCTTTTTTGTGGCTACTATAAGGGGCGGTCGGTCATTAAAAAAGCTAGCTAGAAAAATAGTCTACCTCCCATACCTCCAAGAGCTTAAAACATGACTGCAGATGAAAATTACATTTCTGAGTTAGCCAAGCGGACCAAAAAGGCGGCTCAGTCTTTTTATGGAGCCCCCTTAAAGACCAGGAATTTATTCCTATCCCATTTAGCTGAGCTGCTTGCGGCCAACCAGGAAGAGATACTTGAGCTAAATCAAAAAGACCTGGAAAGGGCCCAGGAAAATGAGCTGGCTTCCTCGCTGGTGGATAGGCTTAGGCTTAGCCCCGAGAGGATTGGGGGCCTTATCAAAAGCGTAGAAGAAATAGCCCTGCTACCCGACCCCCTCGGAGAAATCGTAGATGGCAAGGTCTTAGAAAGTGGCATCACCCTTTATCAAAAGCGGGTGCCTTTAGGGGTGGTCTTGGTCATCTATGAGTCTCGGCCTAATGTAACCATTGACATCGCTACCCTGTGTATCAAGAGTGGGAATGGGGTCATCCTCCGAGGTGGCAAAGAGTCCACCTCCACCAATAAAGCCCTCATAAAAGTGATCCGCAAGGCCTTAGAAAAAGCCGGTATTGACCAGGATTTAGTTGGCTTTGTGGAAAAGACAGACCGTGAGCTAATCGATATTTTAGTGAGACAAAACGATTCCATTGACATCGTGGTACCCCGTGGGGGCTATGCCCTCATCAGCCGGGTCAGTGAAAAGTCCACCATCCCCGTCATCAAGCATGACGCTGGCCTTTGTCATATTTTCCTAGACCAGGACTATGACTTAGAGAAGGCCATCCGTATCATCTTGAACGCCAAAGTAGCTCGCCCGGGAGTGTGTAACGCAGTTGAGACTCTGCTAATTCACCAAGACTTTAAGCACACTAAGGAAGTACTCGCTGCCTTAGCAGAGAAGCAAGTCGAACTTCGCCTGGACGACTTTTTTTATGAGAAGTTCCCCGGCTACCATTTGGCTAAAGAGGAGGACTGGTCAACCGAATATTTAGAGCTTATCTTGTCAGTGAAAAGTGTGGGTTCAACCGCGGAAGCAGTGAAATGGATCAATGACCATAGCTCTAGCCACTCTGAGGCCATTTTGAGTTCACGACTGGATTCCATCAACTTCTTCAAGGAAAATGTGGATTCAGCCTGTGTTCTGGTGAACTGCTCAACCCGGTTCCACGATGGCGGTGTCTTTGGCCTAGGAGCAGAGGTGGGCATCTCGACGGGCAAGCTCCACGTGCGAGGGCCTATGGGAATGCGGCATCTCACCTGCCTTAAATACATAGCTGAGGGCGAGGGGCAAGTAAGGGAGTAAAAGTAACCTTAGAATTAAATTTTTTTATAAATTTTTTTTGCTTATTCTTGAAAATATTTGATGAGTCAAGCCCCAGAATCAAGCAAGCCCTCAAGAACACCCCCCCCAAGGACACCTCCCTCAAGAAAACCTTTAGAACAACCCTCGAGACAACCTTTAGCTAAGAAACCTCTCTTAGTTTTCGCTCATAAAAGAGAAGCAGATTTTTTCTTTAATAATTTCCCCCTGACCTTGGTGTCGGACTTCCCTCTCTTCTATCGAGGTGATAGCTTTTTTTTAATGGTGCTGAACGGCAAGGGGTTTGAGCTGGTTAGAGGGTATAGCATTTTTTTTGAAAGGATTAGCCGGGCTTTGCTCCCTCAGACAAGCGAAGTCATCAACTTAGGCCTAGTCGCCAGCGTTGACCATGACTTGCCTCTATTTTCAGTGCACCGAGTCAGGAACGTTTATGCTTACTTAGAAAGTGACTTCATTAAAAAAAGCTTTACCTTAAAACCAGTTCCAGAAAACCCCTTAGAAAAAACCCTAGAAAGCCATGACGTACTCACCCTTCCCTTCCCGCTCCTAACCACCCCAGTAACTACCTCAAATCTAAAGGCAAATAAAGATAACCTACCAAATAGAATTTTACCGGGGAAATTTCACCAGAAGAAATTTTACCATTCGCCCCCTTAGTGGATATGGAGCTTTGGTATTTGGCCTATGTAGTAAAAGACTATGACATTCCTCTAAGCTCTTATAAAATAGTGAGCGACCACGGTAATTATCAAAGCTCGAGTCAAGCTCACAAAAATATTGTAAGCCAAGCCAAGCTATTCTCCCAAACCTTAGGGGAGAAATTTATTCAAATTTATTTTCCTGAAATAGCAAAGGGGTCGAAAAAAGATTTAGAAGAAAGTAGCCTGCAGGATTCTCTTTTACAAAAGATCAATGACAATTTTTATTTTACCAAAACTAGCAAGCAAATTTTTTTAAAAGAATTCCTCTCTTTAAAAGCGGAGCCAATGAGCCAACTAAATTCTTCTTTAGAAAAAATTATAGCTCAAAAAACCTCAGCTAAAAATAAAACCAAAGAACTCCTAAACTACTTAGAAAAGCTGATGGGTAAAAATACTTCCTATCTAAAAAGGTTCCTTAAAAAAATTGACGCAGCTATTTCTGAAACAACCCAGGGATCGGGCATTAAACTTGACATCACGTGCTTGGAAAAAAAGGAGCTAACCCTTAGCTATAAAGCGAGCAGCTTAGAGGAAATCAAAAAAAAATCACAAGCCAGCCTAAAAATTGACTTCGAAAGAATATATAACCTTATGGAGGGTCAGGAAGAGAGTCAGGGGGGAGGTCAAGAGGAGAGTCAAGGGGAAACTCAGGCAGCAAAGCAACTGGGAGAAGAAAAAACAAGAAGTAGAAAAAATAGAAAGTAGAAAAAATGTTTAAGAAAATATTCGTAGAAGAGGAAATCCTTAGCCATCCCCGCACTTTAGAAATCCTCAGCTTTTTTAAGCAAAAACCTTTTCCCATCAAAAGGGTAGAAGACGTCTTTGGTAAAGTAAAAAAACCCTACCTTGATAAAAGAGATAATCCCAATTTATTTATCGGCATCAAAAGAGGCACTTTGGTGAAGTTAGCCCCCCCAGCCTATGGGTTGAACTATGGACCTAACAGTGGACTGACCAGACTAAGTGAATCAGATAAAGAAGCAGATGACGGATTAAATGGGAAGAAATCAGTGGAGCAGCACTACTACTTCATCCACGCCTATAACTGCATTTATGAGTGTGAGTATTGCTACCTCCAAGGTTATTTTTCATCCCCTGACCTTGTCCTTTTCATAAACCACGAAGCCATCATCAAAGAAATAAAAAATGTCATCACCCAGAACCCCGATAAAAAACTAACCTTTCACTCTGGGGAATTTAGCGATGGATTAGCCTTGTCCCATATCACTAAAGAGATTCCCTTGTATTGGAACTTTTTTGCTCAGCACCCAGAGGTCAATTTCGAGATTCGGAGCAAGTCCACCAACCTGCAAATCCTTAAAGGCTTAAAACCGAGCAGTAATATAATTTTATCTTTTTCCCTGGCCCCAGACCACCAAGCTAAAAAAATTGAGCATAAAACCCCTTCCATTAAAAGCCGTTTATCGGCTATTTCTTACCTTACCCAAAACGGCTACACCGTGGCCCTTCATTTAGACCCCATCATCTACTCGGGAGAATTTGAAAAAGACTACCGAGAATTGGCCCAGGCTATAAAAGGGTCTTTGGCTTCGTTTGATTCATTAGCCTACGTTTCTTTAGGCGTAGTTCGCTTTACTAAAGAGGTCTTCAAAGAAATGAGGCATAACTATCCTCATAGCGAAATATTAAAGGAAGAGTTAAAGCCCTCCTTTGATAATAAATACCGCTATGTCAGGCCTCAGAGAAAATTTATCTTGAATAAAGTTCACCAAGAGCTGCAGAGGGCTAATTTCCCTTCTGAGAAACTGTATTTTTGTATGGAAGATTAGTAGGAAAACTAGCAAAAAGTTAGTAAAAAAAGTAAATTTATAAAAAGAATTTCTAACCGAATTTTAGCTGACAGCTCTAGCTAACCGATACCGCAACCCTACTCTAAACCTAACCCAAACGTCAACTAAGATTATTTTTCTTAAATTTCCCTGAGAATTTAAACTAGAAATTTAAACTAAAAATAGTTCTTTTAAATTTAGCACACTACTTTCCCTAAGTAAAAATGGGATTTATAAATATTTTCATGGCTACATAGTATAAGTATGGTATAATATCTCTACATTATTATCGGAAAGGTTTAAGAAAAACTTTAACGAAAACTTTAATTTTGGAGTAAAAAAATGATTATAAACAACAATCTATCTGCACTAAACTCGGTAAGGGTTTTAGATACAAGAGAAAGGTCCATTGATAACAACATTGAAGCCTTATCTTCTGGGCTAAGGATCAACAAAGCTGCTGACAATCCTACTGATTTAGCTGTTTCAGAAAAATTTAGAGTTCAGATCAGTGGACTTAAAGCCGCTAGTAAGAACGCTAACAATGGTATATCCCTGCTACAGACTACTGAGGGATACTTGGTTGAGTCGCAAAACCTTTTAGGCAGGATTAAGGAGCTTTCAGTTCAAGCATCCAATGGAATTTACACGGCCGATGACAGAGCTTTAGTACAAAAAGAAATTGACCAACTAGTGGATGAGGTCAACCGAGTGAGTGAGGTGGCTAACTTCAATGGCCTTAGTTTATTAGATGGGCGATTTGCTCAGCCTTCAGCCGAAGCAGTTCCTTTGGATAACCTTTATTTCCATGTTGGGGCTAACGCTGATGAACAAATCCAGGCCTATATTTCAACCTTTAATGCTCAATCTTTGGGCTTAGACAGAGTGAACGTAGAGAGCGTTGAAGAAGCAGAAAGGTCAATCACCTTAGTTGATGCTGCTCTCACTAGAGTTAATTCACAAAGGGCTGATATAGGTTCTGTTCAAAGCAGGTTAGAGAGCATTAGCCGGACGGTGGATATTGCCACTAACAACTTTCAAGCTGCTGAAAGTAAAATCAGAGACTTAGATATTGCTGAGGCGGTGGTGGATTTTTCTAAAAACAACATCGTTAACCAAGCCAATATAGCAGCCTTGGCTCAAGCTAACGCTAGGGCTCAATCTGTTTTATCTTTATTACAGTAAAGATATACACTTTTTATCCTAATTAAGTTTTCTTAAATTTTATTCCGTATTTTAAAAACCTCAGTTTAACAATTCAAGATAAACTGAGGTTTTTTTCTTTTTCTTACCTTATATGGAGCAGTATTTCATTTTTACTTATGGTTGCCAGATGAATAAAAATGATTCTGAGCGCATGGCTGGTCTCTTAGAAAATTTGGGTTATTTACCAGCTGACACCTGGCAAGATGCTAACCTAGTATTACTCAACACCTGTTCCATCCGCGACAAAGCCGAACGCAGGGTCCATGGTAAGTTTTATGAGCTAGACCATTATAGGAAAAAGAACAACCTTCCCATGAAGTTGGGAGTAATGGGTTGTATGCCGCAACACGCCAAAAAATTCATCAAAGAGAAACTCAGCTTTATCGACTATGTGGTGGGAACCAACAACATGGAGGAGCTTCCCTATTTAATTAAAGATGAAATACCATTTGAAAAGCAGTTTTCTAAGCTAAGGATAAAGAGAAGGTTTAAAGAAGTAGAACGTTTTGAAACTGAATTAGTCTCTCAAAAAAGGGAGATGGATAAGAAGGCCTGGGTTTCTATCCAGTTCGGCTGTAACAAAGTCTGTAGCTACTGCATAGTTCCTTTCACTCGAGGTCGAGAAATCTCTCGGAAAAAAGAAAATATCTTTAAAGAAATATCTGAATTAGAGCATAATGGGTTTGAAGAAATAGTACTTTTAGGACAAAACGTTAATTCTTATGGTCTAACCACCTATGAAGCCTATGATTTTGCTGACCTAATTGGCGACATTGCCACGAAATTCCCTTGGCTAAAAAAAATTAATTTCCTTACCTCTTATCCAACCGACGTCAATCAAAAGTTAGTTGATGTGATCGCTCAGCATGATAACATCACCAAGGAAATCCATTTTCCTATTCAACATGGTGATGATGAAATATTAGAAAAGATGGATAGGAACTACACGGTGGGCGAGTATTTAGAAAAAGTGGAAATGATTCGTAAGAAAATCCCGGAGGTTAGTTTAGGCACCGACCTAATCGTTGGGTTCCCCGGGGAAAAAGAGCGTCATTTTGAAAATATGTTGGAAACCCTGAAAAAAATAAAGTATGATTTTGCTAACACTGCTGCCTATTCCGTTAGACCTGGGACTAAAGCGGCCAGGATGAGCGACCAAGTAGATGAAAAAATAAAAAAAAGTAGGCTTTTAAGATTAAATAGGTTTTTAGAAGATCTTTACCAGCAAAAAAAACAAGGTTTAAATTCCCTAGTTCACTAAAAGTTATCACCAAAATTATCATTGAGGGAAAATAAAAAATTTGGCCTTAGTTTTATTATCCCCCATAGGGAAACCGAGGATATTATGCCCTCGGTTGAGAAGATCAGAAAGGTCTGCACCAGCCTAAAGATTCCTTTTGAGATCATCACTTCCTCAGGCAATCACCCCACCCTACAACGTAATATTTGTGTGCAAAAGGCAAAAAAAAAATTTCTATACTTTTTAGATAACGACTCCATCATCAATCTCCCCTCGCTTAAAGCCGCTCAGGAAACTCTAAATCAAGCAGAGGGAATTGATTTTCTTTGTGGCCCATCCATTTTAAATGAAAAAGCCACTTTCTTTGAAAGGAATAGTGAAGCTGTTCTATCTAGCCCAGCGGTTGTTGGAAAAATTTCTTCTCGCTATAGTAGAAAAGGAGAGCTAAGGAAGACCAATGAATTTGAAGTGATCCTCTGTAATCTGATCATTCACAAAACTAAATTTGAAGAAATAGGGGGTTTTAATGCAAAGCTTTATCCCAATGAAGAAAATGACTTGGTCAACAAAGCACTAAAACAAAATCAAGGGGTTTATTACAGCCCGAATTTTTACGTGGAGAAACCCCACCGCAAGGACTTAAAAGAATTTTTTAACCAGATGGTGGGTTATGGGGTTG
This sequence comes from Trididemnum clinides, assembly GCA_963675345.1. NCBI lineage: Eukaryota > Metazoa > Chordata > Ascidiacea > Aplousobranchia > Didemnidae > Trididemnum > Trididemnum clinides. Next base: position 10,345 of record CAVLYW010000105.1, read on the forward strand.
GCCGAGCTGAGCAGATAAAAGTTAATCACCCTAAATGGTTTCCTAACCGATTTAAATTTTTTTTGATTTTTTTCATTTTAGCTTTTGCAATGATGGTTTGGGGGAATTGGCCTATATTTTTCAGTGCTATTAAAAATATAGCTTTCCTATACACAGTTTATCTTGCTTTGGTCTTTGTCAAAACTAGCAGCAAGAAAAAGGAGTTCTTGTTCTACACCCCTCTAATCACTGCGTTGTGCCATGTTGTTTACAGCTTCAGTATTTTAATAGGGCTTACTAAAAAGAAATTTAATTCTGACAAGAAAAAGAAGTTTTATAAAGTAAAAATATTCCACTAAAGAAAAAAAGGAAAAAGGTTTTTTTTTCTTTATTACTCTAATCTTTCCACAAAGCTTTCCACCAAGGGTTGCTCGGGATTGATCTCCAATGACTTTTTCCAAGACTTCACGGCTAGTTCGTAAAATTTCAATTTATAGTAAATAGAACCCTCCATGTTATAAAGCCTTGTTAAATCAGGGTAAAGATCTTTCACCTTAGCTATCCTTTTCAAGGCCAGCTCATAATTTTTACTTTTAATGTATTTGGTTATCCTGAGATACTCAATGGCCAAATCCGTTGTACTCCTCCTCTCTGAGTTGTCAATTTGAGTGTTATTATCAATTTGGCTACTATTGGTTAAGTTTTCTTTCTTTTTTTGTTTTTGAGTATTATCTAAACTAATATTAATCTCATTTCTAATGGTTCTGTTTTTTGAGTTCTGGTTATCTTCCTGCTGAATATTGGTCTGAGAAGTGATCTCCTGAATATGAGTGCTATTGCCTTTGACCGAAGTTTCTTCTGATTGCTCCCCTGGGACTACCTTTTCATTGGAAGAAGCATTATTAGGAGAATTGTTATAATAAAAGTTTTCTATTATAATTGTTTTCCCATCTGATGTGGTCAAGGTAGTGGATCCTTTGTCCGCATTGTCGTCTTCTGTATCTTCCTGAGCATCTTCTTGAGGCTCCTCAGTCTGCTCAGCCTCTTCTGCTGCCTCAGCACCCTCTTCTAAACTGGAAAAAAGGGAATCCACATCAAGTATATAATCAAGGTTATCTCGATCAGCGATGTTACCAGCTATGCCATCTTGATCGCTCTCCTGTGAAATGAGTAGCCCCATACTAAATGATAATAAACCCAAGTAAATAATTTTTTTCATTCTTTTATATATCCTTTTTTTTAAGATCAAATACTAAACCTATAATTAAACCCTAACGATAAGAAAATCGCCTGATTTGGTGTGATCAGACCTGTGAGCAGCCCTCCTATAGAGTTGAGGTTAACATCAAAGTAAAAAGCAAAGTTAGTAGATAAAATAAATAAATTTCCTACCGAAAAAAATGGTGTCGAGACAAAGGGCCCAAAACCAGCAGGGGGCGTTCCTGATAGCTGATAAGCAAAATCACTTCCTACACGAAATGTAAAAAAGTATTCTAAAATTGAATAATTAAGGTTAGCCCACTCCAAAATATCAAAACGAATCTCCCCACCTAACTTAGCACTAACCTTTAAGCTACTAGGTGAACTACTAAGGTCAAAGAAAGCTACTCCCGGATTTAAAAAAAATCCCAACTCTATTTTAGTTCCTAGAGTAAAAAGAGTACTCCCTAGAGAAAAATTTAAAAAAATTGGGTATTCCCTAAAAATTAAATTAAAAGAACCTTCACCACCTAAGTAGATATAATCAAAAGAAGGCCGCCAAACAATGCTCCAATCACCACTCCATAAGTTCTCATGCTTCTCTATGCTTTTGACCTGAATATTTAAACTGAGTTTATATTCAGTGAGGGTGAGATTGACAATGGCATAATGAGTTAAGCCTAATTCCTGGGTTAAATTCTCCAATACCCTTTTATCTTCTTGGCTAACATACTCAATTTCAGTCAAGTTATCGTTAAGCCTCGCCGCATTAAGCCCACGAACCGATTTAATGAAACGAAAGAAGTTACCTTCTTTATAGATGCCTTCTATTGACTTGATTAAATACTGACGATGCTTATTTTCAAAGTAGGCATCATTACCCACGAAACTAAAACTAACAAAAGCAACTGGAGAGGAAAGGGCTTCTTTTTCTATGGCTTTGAAGATGTCCGGAGCCACCCTTTTAATGAGCAGGTCTATATGCCGATACATGCTCTCTTCCTCTGGCTCAGTGCTGGCTTCCTGAGAAAAGCTGGGGAAAACGAGAAAGGAAAGGAGAAAAAAAAAGCAAAAAGCAAGGGAGGTAAAAATTCTAAGGATAAAATAAATTTTCATCCTTTTATTTTTCGAAACTTTAGGCTAAAAAATTTAAAAAACTAGCTTGAAATTTTTTATTTTAAATTTTTTTAAATTTATCTAAATTTCTATCTCAACCCTACCAGACTTAATTTGAGCTTGACAAAGCAGCCTTTCTCCCTCATCTACCCATAGATTTCTTCCGTCTCGTTGAGTGGAGTTAGGTTTTCTGCCCCCTTGGTAACCTTGGAAAGGCAGGTCCCACATTTTCCTTCCGTGCAGCTAAAAGGCACCCCCAACTGCTCAGCCGCATCGATTAGGTTGGTGAGTGGCTCTACGACTATGTCTTCGCTTCCATTGGATAAGATGGCTGGTGGTTCTTTCGCTGAATCCTGTTTACTCATTTAGCTTCCTTAATAAAGAATTTTAATAATTGTATATCTGAATAAATTATACTCTAAAATAAGGTTTTTTCTGGGGGTTTCCCGGCCATGTTCTTTGAGTGTTTTTCGAATGGTAAGCCGAATTCTGTCAAGCTAAACTAAAGCAACTAAAGCAACTAAAGCAACTAAAGCAACTAAAGCAACTAAAGCAACTAAAGCAACTTAAGCAACTTAAAACTACTTTATAAAGCGTTTAGCTGGAAGTTCATTTCTCTTCCTTTCATTGTTACCAATGAACTTTAGCGATCCACCGGGCTTCTGCCTAGGCACGAGGCTTGTCTGGGGCTACCAGACACAAACCACTTTGATCTTGCTCCGGGTGGGGTTTACAATACCAACTTTATTGCTAAAGTCGTGGTGGTCTCTTACACCACCTTTTCACCTTTACTAAAAACAATATAAATATTATTTTTTAGCCGTATATTTTCTGCTGCACTTTCCATCTTTATAAAAAAGTCCAGGCATTACCTGGCACCCTGTGCCTGGGAGTTCGGACTTTCCTCAATTCTCTTTACCTAAGAAAATTGCGAACTTCTCTTCAAAAAACACTCTTGTAAATTATAAACTCATTCACTTTTAGTATTAAAATTTTCCATGACTTTACCTACTATCTTAGCGACATCGCTATCTGAGAGGCCATGGTTAGCCTGCCCCTGCTCCGCTGCTCGACCATTAGCTCGCCCTCCGGCCTTCCTTCTTTCACCCAGGCGATAGACCAGGGTGGGGATGATCTGCTCAAAGGCCTCTTTGTTCCACCCCTTGTCGTCAATCAGAGTATTGGTGAGCAGGTCGGCCATGGCGATGCGGTTGACCGCTTCGTTGTAGAGGTCAACGTGCTTCTGGTATTGCCGCAGCACGAAGGTGGTTACCCCGACCAGGAAAAAGGTGAGCGGGAAGGCTTCCCAAGAATAAACCCCCTGCTGATAGCTATAAAAAATATAGACCTGAAGCAAAAAAGTCCCAGCAATAAAAATAGTGGAAGTTACCTTCCACCACCACCGCGACTTTTTTATTTCATCTTTCACGCCTTCAAATATCTTGCGGAAATCTTTTTTTTGCTCCTGCTCGTCTTTGAGTCTTTTTATTTCCGCATAGGTTTCTCTTTGCTTCTTTAGATTTTCTCTAAGGGCAAGGGTGGGGTCTAACTGTCTGGCCTTTTCAAAATCTTTTTTAGCTTCTTCAAGTCTTCCTAACTCAGTTTTAGCAACTCCTCGGTTGTAATAGGCTTTTCCTTCTTTCCGATCTAATTTAATAGCCTTATCATAATCTATTATCGCTTCCCTATGCATGCCTAAATCAGCTTTAGCAGCTCCTCGATTATTATAAGCCGAAGCATATTTTGGATCTATTTCTATAGCCTTATCATAATCCTTTATTGCTACTTCATATCTACCTAAATCAGCTTTGGTAAGTCCTCGGTTATAATAAGTTCCCGCATCTTTCGGATTTAGTTCTATAGCCTTATCATAATCTTTTATTGCTTGCTCTTGCATGCCTAAACCAGCTTTGGTAAGTCCTCGGTTATAATAAGTTCCCGCATCTTTCGGATTTAGTTCTATAGCCTTATCATAATCTTTTATCGCTAATTCATATCTACCTAATTTAGCTTTGGTAATTCCTCGGTTATAATAAATGAGTGCATGCTCTGAATCTAATTCAATAGCTTTATTGTAATCTTTTAATGCTGCTTCATTATCTCCTGATTCTTGCTTAGCAAGTCCTCGATTATTATAAGCGTCTACCATTTTTGGATCTAACTCAATAGTCTTATCAAAATCTTTTATTGCTTGTTCATAATAACCTAAATTAGCTTTAGTAAGTCCTCGATTATTATAAGCGGCTACCATTTTTGGATTTAATTCAATAGCTTTATCGTAATTTTCTATCGCTGCTTCAAAATCTCTTGATTCAAATTTGGCTATGGCTCGTTTAAAATACTCTTCTGCGTTCATGTTTTATCCTTTTATATTGCTTTACTTAGCCTGCATCAGAAGCGCACTGAGGTTTGGTAGGTGAAGCGAACGTCGGGGGTGTGGGCGAAGTTGCTTTCTATCTTGATGCGGTCTTCCCAGACGTCGAAGTTGTGGGAAAAGAGAGCGGCCACGAAGGAGAGCAGGGCCCCAGCGAAAATGCCCCCGGCGATGAGGGAGTAGTTGTTGAGCTCCTCGGTGAGATAGTTGCGATAGTTGGCCAGGTCGCTATAGCCCAGGGTGGTGGAGGGCACCACGGTGAGGCGGCGGTCCACCTCGTCGCGCTTGTCCTCGAAGCTCAGGGCCTGGAGGTAAGTGGCGATGGCCCCGGTGCTGAAGAGGAAGCCTAAGATGGAGAAGACCCGGACATTCCTTTCGTGGTCGAATAAAAAGTCCCCCAAAGGGTCAGAATGGAGAGCCCTCATTTTAACACCGATGTCTAAGTCCTGGCCCTTTCTCATTTCTATCTTGATGTTCTTGGTTTCATAGCCTGCGTTGGTCAGGATCAGGTAGTAGTCCCCCGGGAGTAGACTGCTGGTGAAGTAGTCGTCTTCCCGGACCACCAAGTCGGTGTTAAAATAAAAGTCAGCCAAGACGTTGTTTTCTATGTCCACCGTTAAAATGGACTCTTCTATATCCCCAGCTATCGGGCCTAAATCAAAATCAACTTTGGCATTAGACCTGTCCACGTCCAAGTAGTTTTCGTCACCGGGCAGGTTGGTGGCTACTTCTTTAAGGTGATGCCGCTCCAGGCTCACCCGGTAAGCATACTTTTTCTTTTCTAAGGTAGCAAAGGTTAAAGGCAGCTTGCCCCGAAACTTCCCGTCTAAATAAAGCCGGGCCCCTTCGGGCTCAGAGGTAAAGGTAACGTTTTCGACTAACTCATTACCCTGCAGATAAGCAAAAATGAACTGCGGTATTTGCCGCAGCTCGTTCCGCACCAAAGAGCTACGAACCCTCTTAGAGAAAACATTTTTTATGGTGCCCGTGTATTTATTGATAACGAAAACATCTATAAAGAAATTAATCCCTTCCACCCGGTAGCGACCATAAACGAAATAGTCAGCATCTATTTTCTCGATGGTGCTTTTAAGGGAGACATTGAAGGAATAAAGGTTTTGGTTTAAACTGAGGGCCTTGGGTAGGTTGGTGGTGTCTTTAAAAAAGCGAATTTGGTTTTCATTGGTATAAAGCGGAATTTCTAATAAACCAATATCTTCGTTACGGATGAGCTGAGCATCAAAGTAAGTGGAGGGCGGGCCTTTAAAGCCGTAATAAATGTATTCGTTTTGGTTGGTCTCAATATAGGCAACCTTACTCTCAGTTAAAAACTTGATGATCTTCTCCTCCTCAGTGGCGGGCTTCTCTTCATCTGCTTCCACTTCTTCCGGTTGCTGAGTAGCTTGCTGGTCTTGATTGGTTAGGGATAAATTCTCATTATTTTGATTAGTCTGGGAAATAATACTGGATATATCATTGGTTAGATTTAGCTCCTGGTCAAATAGTTTAATCGTCTGGTACTGGGTCTTACCCACGAAGTCGCCATACTTGGCCTGTAGCTTCAGGGCTTCATCAAAGGATATTTTAAAGATGTTATAGTTATTTTGGTTTTTGGGTTGGGGGATATAGTCGTCCGCAGGGGTACCGATCAGCGCTAAGTTATCCATTTGCCTAGCCAGGGCCTTGGGGATAGAGCTTTTAAAGGAAGCAAAATCTTCTTTCCTGGTCGTGGTTTCGTTTTCAAATTCTAGGAATGCGATGCTCCTAGTTTTCTTATTCTCCACATAAACCCAGTTTTGTTTTACCCTAGATAAACTACTTTCCTTGCCCTTCCAAATAAAGGGCCAAAGCGATGAAAATAAGAAAATTATAAAAAAGATAGAGCCTTTTTTAATCAAAAATTAATTATTTTTTAAAACATTAATAAAAGCTTTTTGGGGTATGTCAACATTGCCAAAAGATTTCATCTTTTTCTTACCTTGCCTCTGCTTTTCTAAGAGCTTCCTTTTCCGCGAAATATCTCCACCATAGCACTTAGCGGTAACGTCCTTACGAAAAGCCGATATAGTTTCTCGAGCGATAATGGTATTACCAATGGCTGCCTGCAGGGGAATAGAAAACATATGCCTAGGTATCTCTTCTTTAAGTTTCTCTAAGACAGTTTTAGCCCGGGCCCGGGCCTTATCCCGGTGTACGATGAAACTAAGGGCGTCCACAGCTTCTTTATTTATGAGAACACTCACCTTGACAATGTCCGCTTCTCGGTAATCAATCACTTCATAGTCAAAGGAAGCGTAGCCCTTGGTGATTGATTTGAGCTTATCATAAAAATCAAAAACCACCTCAGCTAAAGGAAGCTCAAAAATTGCCTCTAACCTACCACCACTTAAATAATTAAGGTTTTTTTGTTGCCCCCGATTTTCTTGAATTAGCTTCATTACATTACCAAAATATTGCTCTGGGACAATGATATTAGCTTTAATAAAGGGTTCTTCCATCCTACTGATGGTGGTGGGTTCGGGAAACTTGTCTGGATTATCAATGTAATGAGCGACATCGGGTTTTTTGTTATAATAAATTTTATACTTAACCGAGGGAACGGTTAGAATGATGGCCGTGTTGAACTCTTGTAAAAGCCTTTCTTGAAAAATCTCCATATGAAGCACGCCCAAAAACCCACAGCGAAACCCAAAGCCCAAGGCATTTGAGCTCTCCTTTTCAAAGGATAGAGAAGCGTCGTTCAGCTTTAACTTGTTGAGGTTTTTCTGCAGGTCATTAAAGTCCTCAGTACTCAAAGGATAAACCCCAGCATAAACCATGGGCTTGATCTCTTGATAGCCTTTTAAAGCCAGGTCGCAAGGTTCAGCTTTATGGGTTAGGGTATCCCCTATGTTCACCGTATTTATTTCTTTGATGCCTAAAATCACATAACCAACCTCTCCAAAACTGAGCTGGTGTTTCTTCTCTCTTTCCAAACGATAAATGCCCACTTCTTCAACCTCATAAACCTTATCGTCATGAAAAAATTTAACCTCATCTCCTACTTTTAAGGTACCCGAGAAAACCCTCACTAAAATGATCACACCCCGAAATATATCAAAAAATGAGTCAAAGATCAGGGCCTGAAGTTTATGAACTGCTGGGGTATGAGCGGGGGTGGGAGCAGGATTGGGAGTATTTAGTTTACTTGGATCATTGCTCAACTTCGGAGGGGGGAAAAATTCAATGATCTTGTCGAGCAGGGCATCTATACCCAAACCAGTTTTGGCTGAAATAGGCACAATATCTTTTTTATCTAAACTAAATTCTTGCTCAATCTCATCACTTACTTTATCTACTTGAGCGGCCGGCAAGTCGACCTTGTTGATCACCGGGAGGACAACCAAATTTTCCTCAAAGGCCTTGTAAAAGTTGGAGATGGTCTGGGCTTCGATCCCCTGGGTAGCATCCACCACTAAAATTGCCCCTTCACAAGCTGCCAGCGAGCGGCTAACCTCATAGGAAAAATCAACATGTCCCGGGGTGTCGATTAGGTTGAGCAGGTAGTCATTGCCTTGCTGGTCCCGGTAGGGCAAGGTTACCAAGGCACTTTTGACAGTTATGCCTCTTTCTCTTTCTATCTCTAAACTGTCCAAGGCTTGATCTTTTTTTTTTCTTTGATCCATGACCCCAGTCTTTTCCAAAAGCCGATCTGACAAAGTGGATTTACCATGGTCAATATGAGCGATGATGGAGAAGTTCCTAATCTTTTGAGCTTCCATAGCCTTTATATTCTTTCTTTAAATTATTTCTTTATATTTTTAGTTGTCAATGCTTTTAGCCAAGGAGTCAAACAATGGGTTATTATTCCTGAGGTAGGCAATTTGAAATAAAGTAGTGATTTTCTCAGTAATCTCTTCTTGCCTTTTTGATAAGATCAACTCTTGCCGAGCCTTTTGCTTAGCTATATGCTGGGGCAGCTTGCCATTACTCACCTTGCTATTGACTAAAAATATATTAAGCCCCTCAGCATTAGATAAAATTTCGCTGACATCACCCCTACCTAGTCGTTGCAGCCTATTCCTATCCGCCGAAGTAAGCCCCAATTCCCCCAGGTCAATCAAGCCTAACCTCCTGGTTACAATATTATTCCTCAGGTCATTAAACTCATCCAAAGCTCGCTCAAAGGGGATCCTTTCATTGACGATCCTATCCCTAATGCCCTGTAGCTGTGCCTGTAGCCTCCTCCTCAAGCTAAACCCAGCCGAGTTGCTTAGGTTGATTCGAATTAAGCTCAAATCCATGAGGGGTTCTTCGATAAGATACCTGTTTTGGTTCTTTTGATAATACTGCTCAACCTCACTCTCTGTGGGCAGGGTTGTCCTATCTAAATCGGAAAAATAAACCCTTTGATTTAAACTTCTTTCCAAATTATCAAAAAATGTTTCATAGTCAATCCCATTACGAGCCAGGGCATCTTTAAAGATTAAAAGGGAATTTATCCTCTGCTGCCGCATAAGTTTTTCTACTTCTTTTTCCACCTCTTCCTCACTCACGAGCTTACCTCTAAGGTCCAAGTTTTCAAAAATCAAACGATTAAAAATGAGATTGGACATGACGAAGACATTAGGGTCTTGATCGCCAATACTGGCTTGAGTCTTTTCAAATAACTCTTTCTGATCTTCAAAGTCCAACTTAGAGACTATATCATCATTGACGAAGTAGTAAATTTCGTCGAAAATATCACCTTGAGCATGAAGCCCGGTAAAATCAGCAGAACCAAAGAGCATCACTAAACCAAGGATTAATGAGTAAACCAATTGCCTTACACTGGAAGTTATGATGCGAAAACTACGCCAAAAAAAAGTGCCAAAAGAAGAGCAAAAGAAACCAAATGAATTCAACAACATGCTTTAAATTTTACCATTTTTTTTATATATCTAAGGTTATTTTATTATAGTAGAATTTATGAGCCATCGCTTAGAATATCTTTAAAGTTTTTGCTATGTTAGAAGCCTCTCTTACCGACCCTTTTACCGAACCACTCACTAAAGCATCAGTGACCAAGTCATCCCTATTCCAGGGCTTAAACCTAAAAAGTATCCTTAGTAACCCCAACTTTAAAGAAGATAGCGTAAGGGAATTCATTTTACAACCAATCCTGAAAGCTTTGGGGTATACCGTTAAAACCATGGTGCTTAGCAAAACCTTAAAGCACCCCTACCTAAAGGTCGGCAGCAAGAAAAGGCCCATTAACCTGATACCGGACTATTCACTAAAGGTAAAGGAAAGGTTCGCTTGGGTGTTGGACGCTAAAAGTCCTCAGGAAAAAATTAACGACCAGGACAACGTGGAGCAAGTTTATAGCTACGCTTCTCATATCGAAATTAGGAGTACTTTTTTTGCTTTATCCAATGGCTTAGAATTCAGCGTCTATCGTAGAGAGGCCATCAACCGACCCATACTACAATTCGCTATCGATGAGATAGAGTATCATTGGGAGAAGCTAAAATCTTTTCTGGCCCCTTCCAGTTTCCAGTTCGGTAAAAGCATAGCCTACGAGACCATGGAGGGGTATAGCCCAGGTTATAGCTCAAGTCATAGCTCTCGAGAAAAATTTATTTACGCTAACCGGCCCCTATTAGAAGAAATCCCAGTTAGGAAACAGGCAGCCAAGCGGCACTTCGGGGTGCATGGCTATTTCACTCGGCAGACCTGGAACGTGGTGGCCGAGTACATCAAAAATTTCACTAAGCCCGGGGACCTGGTGCTGGACCCCTATGGCGGCAGTGGCATAACCGCGGTGGAGGCCCTGATGAACCAAAGGAAAGCCATCAACATTGACATCAACCCCTTGGCCGTCTTTATGGTTAGGTCGCTAATGGCCCCAGTCTCACTGCCAGCCCTATCATTGGCCTTCGAGAAGATAAAGGCTTCCTACTCAAAGAAAGAACCTAAGACGGAAGCAGAGGTCCGAGAGGCCCTTAAAAAATATCCCCGTCCTAAGGTCATCCCTCTACCCCAAGGCTCAGACGTAGAGACCACCGACCAGCTCTTTAGCGACAAGCAGAAAGCTCAGTTAGGGCTACTCAAATCGCTCATCTTAAAGATAAAGGATAAAAATATTAGGGACTCCTTCCTGCTCATGTTTTCCGGCTTGGTGACCAAAGTGAACTTAACTTATCATCCATCTAAAACAAGAGGCTCTGGAGGCGGTGATGCTGCTGCTTTTAGGTATTATCGCTACCGCATTACTCCGAAGCCTACGGCGATAGGCACCATGAAGTACTTTGAGCTGCGCTACCAAAAGGTGTTAGCCGCTAAAAAGGAGATGGAATACCACATCAACGCCAAGACCATTTCTGGGGCCCAGGTCTTAAAGGGTACGGCCACCGACCTGTCTTTCATCAAGAAGGAAAGCGTGGACTACATCTACACCGACCCGCCTTATGGCAAGAAAATTCCTTACTTGGATTTGTCAGCCATGTGGAATGCTTGGTTGGATCTGGAGGTCAGCCAAGAGGACTATGCCTTAGAAGCGATAGAAGGAGGAGAGCTGGGCAAGAGCAAAGATGCGTACAACGAACTCATCGCTAAGTCCATCCAAGAGATGTACCGGGTTTTAAAGTTCGATAGGTGGCTATCCTTTGTCTTCGCTCACAAGGACCCTGAGTTCTGGCACCTGATCATCGAAACCGCCGAAGCCTGTGGTTTTGAGTACATTGGGGCTGTACCCCAGAAAAATGGTCAGACCAGCTTTAAAAAAAGGCAAAACCCTTTTACGGTGCTCTCAGGTCAACTCATCATTAATTTTAGAAAAGTAAAAAAGCCCAAGGCCATGTTAAAAGCCAACCTAGGCATGGACATAGCCGAAGTGGTATTAGAGACCATTGAGGGGATTATCGCCAAAAATGAGGGGGCCACTTTGGAGGAGATAAACGACGAACTTATCATCAAAGGTTTGGAATTGGGCTTCCTGGACCTACTAAAAAAAGAGTACAAAGACCTCTCACCTCTGCTCTTAGAAAATTTTGCTTATGATGAAAGTTTGGAAAAGTATTTCATTAAAAAAGAAACTAAGTTTAAAACTAAAGTTGATTTAAAGCTCCGCATTAGATACTACCTCCTTAGCTATCTGGTAAGGATGGAAAAAGAAAATAAAGACCCAACCTTTGACGACATCATTCATCATATAACCCCCTTGCTAAAAAATGGTATAACCCCAGAAAATCAAACCATTGAAAGTGTGCTTAAAAAAATTGCCAAGAAAATAAAGGGGGGTAAATGGAGATTGAATACCAAGGCCCAGCAAGAGCTTTTTCACTAAATTTTCTATCAAATGAAAGATAAAATTTTAGCTTTAGACGTAGGCGAAAAGGTCATTGGCTTGGCTCTAGCAGATAGCCGGGGGGTTACCGTGGAGCCGATCCCCCCCATCATTCGTAAGGACCATTCTCTAGGTCTGCCGGCTCTAAAGAAAGTCATTGAAGCACAGGCAATTAAAACCATCGTTATAGGCCATCCTCTGAGAGAGGGCAGCTCAACCGATTTTTCGGCTAAGGTTAAAAATTATTCTAAGAAGATTAAAAAACATTTCCCGGATTTATCCATTAAGTTGATCGATGAAACTTTATCCACCTGGGCCACACTTCAAGGCTTCCCCAAGCTAAAAAATAGGAAGGGGCTAATGCAGGACAAACCGGCGTTCAATCAAGATAGCTTTGCTGCTAGAGAAATTTTAATCAGCTATTTAGAGGAAAACCCTCAACCATCTCATAAATAAAAGAAAACCCAAGACATGAAAATTAAACAACTAAGCGAAGCAGTGATAAACCAAATTGCAGCCGGGGAGGTAATTGAAAGGCCATCTTGTATCATAAGAGAGTTACTCGATAATAGCTTAGATGCGGGTGCCAGTAAGATTTCTATTGAGGTCAATCTAAACCCTCTTTATATTAAAGTAGAAGACGACGGGATGGGCCTAGAAGCAGAAGAAATAGGCTTAGCCTTTAAGCGGCATACCACCTCTAAGATAAGCTCCCTACACGATGTCTATAACCAGCAAGGTAGCTCAACTCGTTTTAGAGGGTTTAGAGGAGAAGCCCTAGCTTCTATAGCTTCGGTTTCCAGCGTTACCATATCCAGCAAAACTGAGCCAAGTGAGTTTGGCAGCAAAGCTTTTTTAAAAGAAGGAAAAATAATCCAGCAGGAAAAAAAAGCCCGCACCAGGGGTACGACCATAGAAATCGAAAACCTTTTTTACAACGCCCCAGTGAGAAAAAAATTCATCTCTTCCCCCAATGAGCAGGGCGAACTAATCATTAAACCCATACAAAAAAAGCATATCAAAAAAGAGATCATTCACCATATATTAGCTTCTTCGGGGGTTGGGTTTAGCTACAAGATTTCAAGTGGAGATAGAAAGGATGAAATGGTGATCCCTCCAACTGCTAAACTGCTCGACAAGATAGGATTGTTTTTTAAAGCTGGAGGTGGGAAAGATTTAAAAGAGGAATTACTCCCGGTTACGGGAACAAAAAATGGCTTCACTGTACGGGGCTATGTTTCAAACTCCAAAATAAGAGAGAAAACCACCCAGTCTTTAGTTTTAATGGTATTTAATAGGGTTATCCAAGACTACACTTTCATCAAGGCCATAACCCATGCTTACCAAAACATTATTCCCTTTAAGGCCTACCCTATGGCATTTTTAGAAGTAATTCCCCCCAATGAAAGCGCCGATATAAACGTGCACCCTCAAAAAAAAGAGATAAGGTTTTTAAACCAATCAAATTTCTTTGGGGCTATTTCTTCCATAGTAAGAGAAAATTTAGAAAGGTCTTTAGTCGCCATGCAGAGAAACAACCTTGCTAAAAGTGGAACTATAGGTGAAGCAGGGTATTCTTACAAAGAAGCTGGAAGAGGAGAAGTCGAAAGAGGCACTGAAAAAGACATCGAAAGGGAAAGTACCTTGGCTTTGCGGGATTATGGGAACTATCGTAATAACTATGGGGATATATCGGCAGAAAAAAATCCTGAGCTTTATAGTAGCCCTTATAACAACTTTAGCAATAGCTTTAAAAGCAGAGCTAACCCATCAAACAATCTATCAGAGTCAGAGCATTCATCCAAAATCAAAGGTGAGCAAAATACTAGTGGTAATTATATATTCACTAGTGATTTATTCGCCAGTGGCTTTAAAGTTTTAGGCCAGGTTGCCAAGTGCTATATAATTTTTTCTATAAATAATGACCTATACATCACCGACCAGCATGCGGCCCATGAAAGGATTAACTTCGACAGGATTCAGGCACATTTAAACAACAACACTGCTAATGAACAAACCCTTTTAATACCACTCGTCATTGAAAAAAATAGTTTAGAAAAAGAGGCCATTCTCTCTAGCCAAGGCCTATTAAAGGAGTTCAACTTAGAAATAGATGACTTTGGAGAAAATGGTCTACGAGTTTCCAGTTACCCGAGCTTTATTCCGGAAAAGAATTTAATTTCTATTTTAGAAGTAATCTTTGAGACCATTTTGAAAAAAAACTCTTTCACTAAAAGTGAAGTCATGCGAGATGTATCAGCTCGCATAGCTTGTCGCATATCGGTGAAAGCGGGGGATGAGCTCTCCTTGGCCGAAATGGAGGCACTGATACAAGAGATTTACGAGAAGGATTACATTCACACCTGCCCCCATGGGAGGCCCTTCGTGAAAAAGATTTCAGAGCAAGACCTGATAAAGCTTTTCGAAAGGAACCAGCATATCATTGGTTAGAATATTTAAGAGTACTCAAAGCCTCCAATCGTCTTATGATTACCTTACATACCCCTTTTTCTGTAAAAGTTTTCTAATCCTTTTAAACCTCTCGTCTAACTTTTTTCTCTGAGAAAAAGAAATATCCAATTTATTCGACCACTCTTTAAGCAAAGTAAAAACCTCTTTTCTCTTTTCACTCTTATTCCCATCTTTTGCTTTAAACTGGCGGTTGTATTCCCATATTTCTTTCAGCCGGCTCACATCAAAATTTTCGTTGGTTATAATATTTTGCTCTGAACTTTTTTCTCCATCTAAGTCAATCAGGTACTCCAACCTGTCCAGAATTTTTTTCTTAGTTAGAAAATTTTTTTCTTGAACCCCTTTTTCTGTTTTAATTTTAGACCGAAGCTGGTTATAAAAGTTGTTTATTTCTTGACGATAGTTTTTTTCCAAATTTGGATCTATTTTTTTCGTTACAAAAGGTAGAGACTGCCATTCTTGATTTATTTTTTTCACAGCCTCATTATTCTCTTTGTCATAAACTTTCTTCTCGTTTATAGCAGCTAACTCTTTTAACAACTCTTCTTTTCTCTTTTTATTTTCCGTTAATTCTTTCTTTTCTTGCTCTAAGTGGACTAGGTTTTTTTCATCAAATTCTTTCTTAAAATCATTTAAATTATTGAAATAAATTTGATACTCTTTTTGAGGCAAAAAACTTTCTTTAAGCAAATTAAAACTGGAAGCAAAAAGGACTTTAGCTTTTTTAAACTCTTCCAAACTTAAACTTTCTTTTTTTAAAACGTCTACCAACTCTTTTTGGGCTGCCTCAATTTTTTCTTTTCTATGAGAAACTGGGTTGGCTCGTTCAACGAACTCAGCTTCAATTATTTGGAAAAATTCATCATCTAATTCCCTACTTTCTTTTCTGGAAAGGTTTAGCTTTAGGCTAAACCAATTTTTACGCTCTTCTATCAAGAAAGAAAGTTTTTTACCCCAATCTCCATTCTTAAAATTTTTCAGCTTAAGTTGAAAATCGTTCAGATACTTTTTTTTCTGGTTATAATTTTTTTCTTTTTCTTTTTTTTGCTCAATTAAAGAGCTCTGTTTAATTTTAAAAAAAGCATTTATTTTTTGCTTAAACTCTAAATTAATCTCCCTTAAATTTAAAAGGCTATAGACATTGATTGTCTTCCATTCTTCGATGATTTCTTTGACCTCTTCAACTTTAGTAAAAGTAATTTTTTCTTCTTTATTTTCTTCTAAAATAGAATTTATTTTTTCTAAAAGCTCTTTTTTTCTAGCTACTTTTTTCTCTTGCTCAGCTTCAAATTGCTGCTTTACAGCCTTGCTTTTTTCTTCACAGGCCCTAAGCAGAGAATTGAACTCACTGTTCACTGACCTAAAATAGAAAGCTACGCTATTAGGAATGCGAAACCATTTTTTTTTTATCTCAAAAATACACTGCAGAATATCGAACTTATCCTCCAAGGTCAGGGCATGGCTCAGGTCCTTTAAAAGAGACCTCTTTCTATCCAAAAAACTTTGAATATCTCTAAACTCTTTTTCATCAATTTTCTTTCTTACCTGCAAGAAAAGTTTTTGGCATCTAATTATTTCACTCTCAGTAAAAAATTTAGCCACCTTGGGTTTCTCCAAAATTTTTTCCCATCTAGGAACTTTTTCTTTTAAAGCACTAAGGTCCGTCTCTCCCTTTGCTTCTGCTTGCTCTAATTTCTCAACTTCCTCTTTCAGGCCTGCAATATCCTTCTGCTCTTTATACTTAGACCTTACATTTTCTAAGCCTATGATTAAGTCAACAAATCTTTTTTTTATTGAAGAAAGACTGGGAAATTCTTCGGTACTTAGCGAACCACTAAATTTTTCGAAATCACTTTTGTCCTTTTCAACTTCTGCGTATATTTCTTCGATAGTATCATAGTTCTTGCCTTCCTCCAGTTCCTTTACCTTCTCGGATAGGGTAAAAGTAGTTGCCTCTATTTTTTTTAATTTATCTTTTTGATCATTTTTTTGCTCTAAAGCTATTTTTTCCTTCCTTTCCTTCTCCTGCAAAATATTTTTTTTCTCTAAAAGACTACTTTTTATTTCTTCTATTTTAGCTTTAATATTTGCTTCTTGTAATACCTCTTTATCTAGTTGAGAAACCTGGTCATCCAAACTTTGGGTTAACTCATTTAGTTTATCTTTAAATAAATTTTCTTTAAGCTCTTCCACTTCCCGGCCAAGCTTTTCTAAATATTTTTTCGTATCTAAAATTTTATTATTTAGCTCCTGCTCATTTTTAATTTTAACAAAAACGTTTTGGTAAAGATCCAGGGCCTCTTTTATTTTTGCAGTCAACTCCCGCTTCTCATTTAAGCAGGTGAACTCATCGCTGGCCCAATTGAAGAGATTTTCCCTATCTTTAAAATGAAACTTTTTAGAAATTTCTAATTCCTGCTTTTTTTGTAAAATATGAGAAATTATCTGTTTTTCCTTTAGGCCTATCTCCGCAGCTTCATAGGCTGAAAATTCATTTTCATTTTTTTTAAAATAATTTAATATGGCTGTGAAATACTTTTTTCTTAAATTTTCCCATCCTGGATTATCCAAAAGCTCAAT
Source organism: Trididemnum clinides (assembly GCA_963675345.1). NCBI lineage: Eukaryota > Metazoa > Chordata > Ascidiacea > Aplousobranchia > Didemnidae > Trididemnum > Trididemnum clinides. Next base: position 27,372 of record CAVLYW010000105.1, read on the forward strand.
TAAATATTTCCCTTCCAGCTTTTCAAGAATAAAGTAAATTAGTTCCTTATTTTTAAGATTTATTTTATTTAAAAGGCCAAATAAATTTTTTTGACTTTTTACTCTAGGTATGAGCTTCTTTTTTTGATGAATGGAATTCACTTTAATGAAAAGCTCAATGATCTCAGTGTCTTCGCCTAAATAATCCAAATACTTTTCATCTTCTAAAGTATTTTCTAAGTATTTTTTAGCGATTAATTTTTCTAAATAATCCTTTACTTCTTCTTTAACTTTTTGCTCGGTTACATTATTTAAGAGATATGAAACCGTATCCAGGTCATTTATTTTTTTTAAAGCTAATTTCCTTAGTTTAGGTAGTTTCTCAAAACCTAAAACCTTAAGCACTAACTCTTTTACATCGGGAGATGCAGAGATATTTTTAATGAACTCTTCCCTCACAGCAGCATCATTACTTTTCCAGCCTGGCTTAAAGTAGTCTTTAATTCCCATTTTTTTATTAGATGTTAATCTTTCTATTTGATTTAATTTGTTTGGAATTTTTCGAAGCCTTGAGTGCTGTAATGAGCAAACTCGCCTTCATCGTAGTAAATAAAATAAGCAGCGAGGTTATGAGAATTAGCAAAGGCAATGCCTTCTTTTTCTCCCATAACTAAAATAGCAGTGGCCAAGGCATCCGCTTCTTCGCAGTTATCACTAATGACACTAACCGAAGCCAGGTTATGCTCTATTGGGTAACCGGTTATTGGGTCAATGATATGAGAATATTTTTCGCCATTCTTTAGGAAATAATTTTGATAATCTCCTGAAGTAGCAATGCTCTGCCCAGAAAAGTTTAAGAAAACCGCAGCAGAGGCTAAATTTTTATCTGGACTGGCAATCGCAACTTTCCAAGGCTGGTTTTGTTTATTTAACCCCAATGTCCTAATCTCACCCCCAATTTCTATTAAATAGTTTTCTATGCCTTCTGCTTGTAAAAACTTAGCTATTTCGTCAACTCCCCCTTCCTTTAGCTATGGCTGAAAGATCCAACTCCATGTTATCTTTTAAAAAAATTTTACTACCTTTAATAGATACATTATTATAGTTAACTAATTCAAGAACCTCTTTAATTTTTTTATCATTAGGATTTTTCTTGCTTGCTCCTCTTTTACCCAGCCAAATCCCCAGAGGTTAACCAAAGGAGAAATAGTAAAATCAAATTTACCCCTTGTGAATTCACTTAACTCAATTGACCTGGCTATGCCAGCTCTAAGAGAATCAGAAACGCTAACCCCTTTTTCCTTTTCTTTGCTCTCATTTAAGCGGCTAATTTCTGAGTCCGGATCATAGGTAGAAAAAACTTTGTTAAAATTTATCAACAAACTCTCTATCTCTACCTGAAGCCTCTCTTTAAAATCAACCTCTACTTCCGAATCAGCGACCAACTTTACTGAATAAGTGGTCCCCATGGTCAAACCACTTATGTCAATTTGGTAACCACCTTCATCTGAGTCTCCCCCATCCTTATTAGCATTGGAAGAGCAAGATAAAAAAAGAAAAACTATAACTAAAATCGTACTTATTCTAAAAAAGGATTTATCCCCCAAAATCATCTAAAGCGATATTTTCTTCTTCAACCCCTAATTCAGTTAGCAAATTAATCACAGAATCATTCATTTGAGGCGGACCGCAAATATAAAACTCACAATTTCAGGAGCAGGATGATTTTTCAAATAGTTTTCATAAAGAACATTATGAATAAACCCTTCATAGCCGGTCCAATTATCTTCTGGCAAAGGTTCAGAAAGGGCTAAATACCATTTAAAATTAGGATTCTTTTGGGCCAAATCGTCAAACTCTTCCTTATAGAAAACTTCTCTTTTACTCCTAGCGCCATACCAGAAAGTCATCTTGCGATGGCTCTTAATTCGCTTGAGTTGATCGAATATGTGAGATCGCATCGGAGCCATTCCTGCCCCACCGCCTATGAAGACCATTTCCTTTTCAGTCTCTTTAGCAAAAAACTCTCCGTAAGGCCCAGAAATTGTTACCTTATCACCAGGCTTTAAGTTAAAAATATAAGAGGACATGGCACCTGGAGGAAAGTTAGTATTCGGTGGAGGCGTTGCTATCCTCACGTTGAGCATGATGATACCTTTTTCTTCCGGGTAGTTGGCCATGGAATAGGCCCTCACTACTTCCTCACTTACCTTTGACTTGTACTGCCAAACGTTGAAACTATCCCAAACGTCTTTGTACTCATCTTCAATTTCAAAATTTTTATAATCTAACTCATGGGGCGGGCATTCAATTTGGATATATCCCCCAGCCCTAAAATTAACATCCTCTCCAGCCGGCAATTCCAAAACCAATTCCTTGATAAAGGTGGCTACATTTTCATTAGAGCGAACCGTGCATTCCCATTTTTTGATAGAGAAAACTTCGGCAGGAACTTCAATCTTTAAATCTTTTTTTACCTTAACCTGACAAGAAAGGCGACAACCCTCTTTTACTTCTTTTTTAGTCAAAGCCCCTCTTCAGTGGGGAGTACGTCTCCACCTCCTTCTTTAACTACCACCTTACACTGGGCACAAGTACCACCTCCCCCACAGGCCGATGATATAAAAATATTATTATTCGCTAAAGTGTTGAGCAAGGTGCCTCCTGCATTGGTTTTTATCACTTTGTCCGCATCATCGTTCACCAAAATATCTACATCGCCTAATTCTACCAGCTTACTCCTAGCCAACAAAATTGCTGTTACTAAAATACCTACGATAAAGGTAAAAACAAAGATACCAGACCCAATAGCAAAAAACTCTGTCATCGATTTAAGTTCCTATTTTTTTAATCTAAATTTATTTTATAAATTGATACCGCCAAAAGACATAAAGCCTAGTGCCATTAAACCAGTTATGATAAAAGTTATACCTAGTCCTTTGAGGCCCGCTGGTATTTTATTATAACGCAACCTTCCCCTTATTCCAGCCAAAGCGACTAAGGCTAAAGCCCAACCAGTTCCAGACCCGACCCCATAAACCACACTTTCCGAAATATTATAATCCCTTTCTACCATGAAGAGTGAAGCCCCCAGGATAGCACAGTTCACGGTGATGAGAGGAAGAAAAATCCCTAAAGAATTATATAGAGATGGAATATATTTATCTAAAAACATCTCCAAGATTTGTACAACGGCAGCGATAACCCCAATGTAGGTGATATAGCCTAAAAAAGAAAGGTCCAGGCTCTCAAAAGCAGTTATACCAGTCCAGGCTAAGGCACCTTCTTTTAAAAATAAATTCCTGGCTAAGTTATTGATGGGAACGGTAATACCCAAGACGAAGATGACCGCAATGCCCAACCCCACGGACGAAGAAACTTTTTTTGAGCAAGCCAGAAAAGTACACATACCCAAAAAAAAAGCAAGTGCCATGTTTTCAATGAAAATAGCTTTGACAAATAAAGATATATAATATTCCATTTTTACTAACCTTTTTAATTAATATTTTTAATACTTTATTTAATTACTTTTACTTTACTCTTTTTCGTTTTGCTCTGGCTTCCAGGCCCTTATGACCCAAATGATAAAGCCTATTAGAAAAAATGCGGAAGGAGAAAGAAGCATCATACCGTTGGGCACATACCATCCTCCGTCTGCCACCGGCTTCAAAACGGTTATACCAAATAAAGTCCCTGAACCAAAAAGCTCCCTAAAAAATCCAACCACTAATAAGATAAAAGAATAGCCAAGCCCATTGCCCAAACCATCAAAGAAGCTATTCACTGGGCCATATTTCATTGCGTAAGCCTCAGCCCTACCCATGATGATACAGTTGGTAATGATGAGTCCAACGAAAACTGATAGCTGCTTGCTTATCTGAAAAGCATAGGCTTTAAGCACTTCGTCAGCAATGATCACCAAAGAAGCGATGATCACCATTTGAACAATTATACGAATAGCACTAGGGATAATATTACGAATCAAACTGATGGAAAGGTTGGAAAGGCTCAGCACCGCAATGACCGCCAGGCTCATCACAGCCGAAGTTTTCATGTTATTAGTAACCGCCAAGGCCGAACAAATCCCTAAAATTTGCAGGGCTATGGGGTTGTTATCAATGATGGGGTCAAGAATATTTTTTTTAATTACTTTTAATTCAGCCATGTTTTTTATCCTTTAACTTATTTTTAAACTATTTTTATTTATCAAATATATTTTTCTTTAAATACTTGCCATACCCCTTTTCTTCGCCTAACCAAAAGCTAATCATATGATCCACCCCCACAGTGGTGATGGTCGCTCCCGAAAGGCCATCAATCTCATACTTAGAGTCTGGCTTGGCCTTACCAGCTTTGAGTACCCTTATCTTTAAATCATCTGCTTCATCATAAGCCACCTTATCAACCCACATTTTTTTCCACCTTATGTTATCAACTTCCCCACCCAGACCCGGGGTTTCTGCGTGCTGATAAAAGGTGATCCCCTTTACTACCTTGCCGGTACCATCCAAAGCAATGAACCCATACAGAGTGGACCAAAGACCATAACCCCTGATCGGTAGTACAATTGTTTCCAAAGTATCGTTTTTTATTATCTCGTAGATAACCCCCTGATTTTCTCTTCGCTTAATGCCCGGCACATCCTCTGCTTTACTGAGAGCAATACTGGCAGCTGGGTCCTTGCTGGCTTTGAGTGGATCATAACTCTCAGCATCAATGCCCTCTACTTCGTCGCCACTGTCAAAGTCTATGACTATCTCTTTAACGTCCTTGAACTTTTCCTCCAAGTCAGCGAAGCTAACCTCTTCTCCCGGCTCAATTATTCCTGCTGCTTCTAAAATATTTTTTCTCTTTTCAAAAACCCTATTCTGCTCTTGGAGATCACGAAGCGATATTGCTAAGAAAGAAACCAAAAGAGAAGCGACTATGCTAAGAAAAAAAGTTACGAAGAGAATATTTTTTATACTGTCTTTATTAAATTTTTTCATTCTGTTTTAGCTTTTACTACTTAGTTCTTGATTTGACTGGATCGCAGCCCATAGCCTTTCTTTCTTCTGTTAATATTTGCTTCCAGTACGTAGTGGTCAATGAGTGGAGCAAACACATTCAAAAAAAGTATGGCCAACATCATGCCCTCTGGGTAGGCTGGGTTAACATTCCTAATCAAGACAACCATGACCCCTATCAAAAAACCATAGATAAACTTACCTTTCTCGGTGGCAGTAGCCGAAACTGGGTCAGTTGCCATATAAACCAGACCAAAGGCAAAACCACCGACCACGAAATGCCAAAGTGGGTTAAGCGTAAACATTGGGTTATCAGAAACCCCGCTTAGGCCATTAAAGAGTAGCACGGTCAAGACCATTCCCAGCACCACACTGGACATAATGCGCCAAGATCCTATCTGAGTGATGAGCAAAATAAAAGCCCCCAGCAAAATCGCCAAAGTGGAAGTCTCCCCGATTGAACCGGGAATAAAGCCTAAAAAGGCATCTAAGAAAGTATAACCTTCCGCCGCTATGTTATCAACCCCGCCCACGAAAGCCGCACTAAGAGGTGTGGCCTTGGACACTCCATCCACCGCTACCCAGACGGCGTCACCAGATATTTCAGCTGGATAAGCAAAGAAAAGAAAGGCCCTGGCTGACAAGGCCGGATTTAAAATATTAAAACCGACACCACCAAAAATTTCTTTAGCGACCACTACGCCAAAAGTCGTTCCTATGGCGACCTGCCACAGAGGAATATTGGGCGGCATAACTAAGGGAATGAGAAACCCAGTAACCAAAAAACCTTCGGTAACTTCATGCTTTCTCACCACGGCAAAAAGCACTTCCCAAAAACCACCAGTGGCCAAGGTTACCAAAAGGATGGGAACGAAAAACAAAAGCCCATAAACGAAATTATTCATAAACAAGCTGGGATCAAAGCCCAAGCCTAACGCCAACATTATAGTCTCTCTCCAACCTTCAACAGATAGGCTCGAAGCACTGATAACCGAGTTGGCCTGATAGCCAACGTTGTAGACCCCAACCAAGAGCGGAGCCAGCATGGCCAACACCACCGTTATCATCATGCGTTTTTGATCTAGCTTATCCCTGACATGCACTCTTCCCTTAGTCGTCGTTCCCGGAGTAAAGCCAATCGTATCAAACATTTCGTAAATGGGGTAGAAAAGCTGAAACTTACCTCCCTTCACGAAATGAGGCTCTATCTTCTTATCAATAAATTCTCTTACTTTTTTCAATTTATTATTCTCTATCTTAGTTTAAACTTAGTTTAAAATAACCCCTAACTATTTTCCTTCTCAATACTTTTAAGCACATTAGACAGGGCTAAACCTATGTCATTTTTACCGGGACAGACAAAGGTGGTTAGGGCTAAATCCTCTTCGTCCAACTCCAAAGCCCCTAGTTTCTCTGCATTTTCTAAATCATCCATTAATAAAGCCCGGACTAAGTAGGTTATTTCAATATCGAGGGGCATCACCTTTTCATAAGAGCCAATGGGGACCACGTCCCTGGTGCTGCCATTGAGTAGGGTACCGAAAGCAAACCTCTTGCCTTTACCCAACAACTTCGAAGCCATAATGGGCTTGACCGAAAAATCATTGAAACCCGGAGCCACAAAACCATGGAAAAACCTTCTCCTGTCTTCTTGCAGAACGCTCACCGTATTAGTGAAATGGCTCAAAAATCCCATCCCCGGCTCACTAGCCGAATGACCACTGAGAATAGAGCCCGAAACAACCCGATTTTCTCCATCTAAGGTCTCTCCGGCAACGATTTCTTCTAAGTTAACCCCTTCTCTGACCTTTAAAATACGGGGGTTCTTTACCTGAGGGCCGGCCAAAGAAACGTAGCGCTCGACGAATAAGCGACCCGTTTCAAAGAGCTTACCGATGGCTATCACGTCCTGGTAGCCCAAATGCCAAACCTCATCGCTAATGCTAGTGATGGGATCGATCTTGTGAATATGCGTACCCACCAAGCCAGCTGGATGGGGGCCAGAAAAGAAGTGGAAAAAGATATTTAAACTCTTTCCGCTAGGAATAACGAAATCAGAAGCGTTAGAAGAATGCGAGGTTATGCAAACATTGACCGGCACTCCGTTGATTTTAGCCAAGACGTCCAAGCCTAAAGCGAAGGACTTAGCGTTTTCTTTAATGATGACCTTGGGGTCAGGAGCTAGGGGGGCCGTGTCTATGGCGGTAACGAAGATAGATCTGGGGGAACTATTAGAGGAACTATTAGGGTTGGGTACCTTGGAAAATGGCCTGGTTCTGAGTCTATTCCACATCCCTGAAGTGATGAGTTGCTCTTTTATGGCTTCGCTGGATAAGTCAAGCACCTCGCTATGACTAAAGGACTTGAATTCTTGGTACTCTTCCCGGCTGTCAAGGCCTATCTCGATGGACAAAAGTTTCCTTCGCTCTCCTCGATTAATTTTCTTAACCACCCCGCCACCGATAGAAGTGAACTTATGACCTGATTTGTTATCCAAAAAGAGGGGAGAACCCACCTTTACCTTGTCCCCTTCTTTGACCTCTAATATTGGCTTGAGAAAAGGGAAATCAACACAGACCACACCGACCGAAGAAACCTTAGCCTTTGCTGGGTCTATCTCCTGTTTAGGAGAACCAACGATGGGTAAGTCTAAGCCCTTTTTAATTTTAAAAATACTCATAGATTAAATTATCCGTTATTGATGCTAATGAGTTGACGCCCATGAGCAAAACTTCCAGCAAAACTTCCGCCCATGGCTTTCCGCTCATTTTTCGCCCCATGGTTCATAGTTATATCCATTCAACAATATATTTTTACTGTATTATTATATAATAATAGCTTATAAATAAGCAAATTTAGAGAAAGTTATGAGCATAGCAAAAAAGGTTAGCAAATTTTTTCAAAATAAAATATTCATTGTATAATCTCTTATTAAAACTAAATAGAATTAAATTTTCTAGATTATTCTAAGTGATTTAGTATTCAGAAGATGCTTACTCAGATCATCTGAATATAATATCTGAATATAATTTAAGAATATAATTAAACACGATTAAAAATAATTGGAATAAACTAGAAATGATTAAATTCTTATAAAATTTTTATAATAAAAAGATAGTAAAAAGGAGAAACTTTGACCATGAAAAATTCTAAAACTACTTCAACAAAATTCGCACCGACCAGCAAAACTATTTCTAAGAACTCTTCTAAGAACTCCAACAGCTTCGTCTACCTGCTACTTCGTGGCATGGCTTTCAGCTTAATGCTCGGCTTGATATTGGTTTTCATCGGCTGCCAGAGCAACACCGCCAAGCGAGTTGGCGACCGAGCTACCGTGATTCAGTCCGATGAGGGCTGGGTGGACAACAACACCTACCGCATGTGGGTTATTGGCTCTTGGGATAGGGGACAGTACTACATCGAAGGCAGTGAGGCCCAGATCGACAAAGAGGCCAAGTCCATCTTCGTGCTGCGTAACCTGAGCAAGACCGCCGCCAAAGTACAGGCCCTGAGGAACTTCAAGGAGAGGATGCTCACCTACGTGGAAAGTGAGTCTCGAGTGGAGAACGCCACCCTAGTACAGGATGAGATAACCGCTTCGCTAAACGGCGTAACCATCGCACCCCAGGCCGTGGAAGAGGAATACTCAGCCAACGGCGACGCCAACATCCTCTATCACTTCAGCGCCCAAGGACTCAAGCAGAGCGTGGACAAGGCCATCCAGGAAACCGTAAAACGTTACCGAGAGGAAACCTCGGGCACATAAAGCCGGGGGTCAAAGCTCAGGGGTCTCGATCTTGGTGGTCTCAATTTCGGGCAAGCTCGGTCTCGGGGAACTTATGTAGCTTTTCCTTTATAGCTATACTTTGGCTTTTTTTGGCTGACATTTCTTTTCCTTTTTTTTACTGACATGTTCATAGGTCGCCGAATTATAATGAGCCTCCAGTTCCCGACTACAACGAGCTTCCACCTCCCGCCAAAGCACTTCACTTCGCGTCTCACTGGCGTCTCACCGTTAAGCTACTATTTAAGCTACTAAGCTAAAGCTATCGAGAAGTCGGCTCCAAGATGTCAGCTAGATGTCAACTTTAGCTAAAAAACTCATTCGAGCTAACCAACGTCGGCATAGTCCAACCTTAGACCTGGGCTACTGCGGGCTCACCGACCTGAACCAGGTCCCGGAGCTTTTCGACAGCACCCACCTGGAAACCCTCATACTCAGCGATGAGTGGTGGGAAAGGGACGAAGATGATAAGTATAGTTGGTTTGAAAGCCAAAATAAACATGAGCCTGGGGATCAAGAAAACCCTATCTCAAACAACATCTCATCCCTACCTTCGGGCCTGCTTAGACTAAAGAATTTAAAAAGACTTGTTGTAAGCTCCAACAAAATTTCTACTTTAGAGAACCTTCCCCAAAAACTTTCTAAGCTAGATATAGGCGGCAACCAAATTTCTACTTTACAAAACCTACCCCAAAAACTTTCCGAGCTAGATATAGGCGGCAACCAAATTTCTACTTTACAAAACCTACCCCAAAAACTTTCCGAGCTAGATATAAGCGGCAACCAAATTTCTACTTTAGAGAACCTGCCCCAAAACCTTTCCGAGCTAAATATAGGCTCCAACAAAATTTCTACTTTACAAAACCTTCCCCGAAACCTTTCTGAGCTAGTTATAAACAACAACCAAATTTCTACTTTAGAAAACTTTCCCCAAAAACTTTCTAAGCTAGTTATATACGACAACCAAATTTCTAGTTTACAAAACCTGCCTCAAAACCTTTCTAAGCTAGATATAAGCTACAACAAAATTTCTACTTTAGAAAACCTTCCTCAAAACCTTTCCCAGCTAGATATAAGCCACAACCAAATTTCTAAAATAGAAAACCTGCCCCAAAACCTTTCCGAGCTAAATATAGGCTCCAACAAAATTTCTACTTTACAAAACCTTCCCCAAAACCTTTCTAAGCTAAATATAAACTACAACCAAATTTCTAAAATAGAAAACCTTCCCCAAAAACTTTCCGAGCTAGATATAAGTGGCAACCAAATTTCTACTTTACAAAACCTGCCTCAAAACCTTTCCGAGCTAGATATAAGCGACAACCAAATTTCTAAAATAGAAAACCTTCCCCAAAAACTTTCCGAGCTATATATGTACGGTAACCCCTTGGCAAAGCAGTACGATTTAGAATTGGAATACGGGGAGAACCACCTGGAAGTGATAAAAAACCTGCTGGATAAAGAAGCCGCAGGAGGGCTAAAAGATACCCAGCTCCCCCTTAAAGTGCTACTGCTGGGTAACCATGGGGCTGGCAAGTCCAGCCTGCTCCACTACCTGCTGGAGGGCGATCTGGCGAGCCAAACCGAAAGCACCCACCTGCTGAATATAGCCCATTATACAGCCCAGAAGGTGTCGGAACTACCCAATAAACTACCCGAGGCCATTTTTTTCGACTTTGGGGGGCAGGATTACTACCACGGCCTGCACCGGCTTTTTTTCAACCGCGAGGCCCTGTATTTGTTCCTCTGGCATGAAAAGAGCAACCACAACCACTTAGACTTAGAGAGTAGCGGTGAAATTAAAAACTACTACTTTGACCTAAACTACTGGCTGGGGCAGCGAAGGTACTTAGACGAAACCCTAAACCGGGAAGGACGGAACAGCCGGGATAATCAAGATAATCAGGATGCCTCAACCAAGATCAAGATAAACCGCAAAGCCTCAAAAGAAGAGAAAAAGCAGGAAAAGCTCAAAAAGGTGAACCTGATCATCCAGACCCACATTGACCAGGCCCAGGTCCAGCTACCTGAAATTACCCAGCAAGTTACCCAACCAGAGAGCTTTAAATACTTTCGGCACTTTCACTTAGCTTTAAATAAAGAGTTCGGGCCTAATAGCAATGAGGAGCGGCATAAATCCAACCCGGACTTCTCCCAGGCTGTCAACCAAGCGGGTTTAGAGTACTTTAAAGCCGTCCTGGACGAGTTCATCAATAAGAGAGACTCCTATAAAAAAACCCAACAGGACCTAGACTTTTACTTAAATATTCTGAGAATGCAGCAGGAAAATGATGTTGACTCTGATAAAGACCCCAACCTTAACCCTAACCCTAACCCTAACTCTAACCTCAGCGCCATCGGCTACCGAGACATCAGCGACCTGGGGTATAGCAGGGTGAACTCAGACAGTGAAGAGGTGCTTGAAGAGGTGCTAGGAGCGGCCTACTTCAAAGAGCAGCTCGGCCAGTTAGAAGCAGAAGATATTTCCTACAAGAATGGAGAAGTCCTTATAAGCAAAAAGTTTATAAACAAAGTAAAACGGATAGAGCAGACGGAGGCTCAGAGTCAGGCTCAGAGGCACGTTAAGTATTTCATCCTGGATTTGATAGATCTGCATCGCAAGGGGCTAATCCTCTACTACCCAAACATCAACCCCTTCAAGGCCTGGGTCAACCCCAAAAAGGTGATAGAGCTGCTCCACGACACGGTCTTTGAAAAAGGCCCGACCTTGAAAATGAGTAAAGGGGTTTTAGAGGCTGAATCTTTAAAAAAACGGTTAGCAGAAAAACTCGGTGAATCTACCATTAAAACTGCTATTAAAGCTACCAGCAGAGCTACCAGCGAAGACCTGCTCCAAGTACTAGAGGAAGAGGAGCTAATCTTCCTGGATGAATACTCTAACAAAGCTGAGCCCAAGTACATCATCCCCAATTTCCTGCCCACCACCGAGGACGAGGCCGAGAAAGAGAAATACGCCCTGATGACCTTTGGTTTGGTTAGGCCCAGTTTCACGCTCAAGTTTGGGCACTTCATTCCCAGCAGCGTGATCAACCGAGTGATTTGCTACTTCGGCAAAGAGCCGGACAAGAAAGAATTTTGGCGTAACCAGATCGTCTTTACCTTCGACAAAAGGTTTAAGGTTCTAATTCACCTGGACTATATCAATTTAGAAATAAAGGTCTTTACTCAAAAGGTGGAGCCGGAGGTGGAGCCAGCAGTAGATAAGCAAACGAGCATGAGAGAAATAGAGATCATGGACTTCCAAAGGTTTCTTTTCATTTGCTTGGCTAACTTTTATTTGGGCGAGTACCCCGACGAGGCTCATAGACCGGATAAGACGGATAGGTTCGACAGCCCGGATAGGACGGATAAAGATAGAAAAAAAGATACAAAAAATCCAACCCCTTATAAAGATAAGAAAGAAGACAGGAAAGAGTTAGAGAAAAATTTATTTACCAGACTAAACCAGAGGTGTGCTGACCTTTACGTTTCTCTGGACGATGCCAGGTTTATCAAGTATAGCGACCTGCTGGAAGCCCGGGAGCAGTACGCTTTGGTTTATTATGAAGCCCTGCGAGGGGAGAAGCAGAAAAACAAAGAGCAGAAAAACGAACTACAGCTAAGCAAGTCCACCCTGCCAGTGAAACCGTTCCAGTTTTGTAGCCCCCATGCCCTAAAGAGTACCAAGAAGGTTTTTATTTCCCACTCTAAAAATGACTACCACCACATGGAAGAGTTTAAAAAATTCTTAGCTCAGCCCCTTAGGGACAAGGCCATTGAGGTCTGGACTGACCAGAGGTTGCTCGTAGGTAATGAGTGGGACGAAAAAATAAGAAAGACCCTGGAAGAGGCGGACATCATCTGCCTGCTTTTAAGCCAAGACCTAATCAATACCTCCTACGTTCACGAGGTGGAATTTAAAAGGGCCATGGAAAAAGCTGAGCGTAACCAGGCCACCATATTCGGCATCCTACTAAAAGAATGCGACTGGCCCAACTGGAAACCTACCTGTAACGATGACGGCAAAACTAAGTTCAAGGAAAACAAAGAGGATGTACCCAAAGAGGAAGTACCATTAAGCAAGTATAATATAGCCCCTAAAAACAATGTAACCCCTGAAGGGAATAAGAAACTAACCGCCATTGAAAACTGGGAATACCCGGCCGAGGCCTGGATGGAGGTTTTAAAAAATTTAAGGGAAGTTTTAAACGCGGAAAGCTAGGCCAATCTAAGTCAATCTAAGCCAACAATAGAGCTAAATAAATAGCTACTAATAAAACCAACAAGCAACAAAAATAAGCAATAAAAGCAGCTAATAAACTAACTAACCGAGCGGTTAATAATATAATTTAGCTTTTATTTTTACTAAAAGTAAAATTATATTTAAGTTAGAAAAAGCTAATAAAAAAAATTGCCAAAATTGCCTGAGAAGAAAAACCCTACCATCGCCATCCCTGCCTGGCACTTCAACGACCTCTCCGGCACTGGCAGAGTGGAAAGGTGCTTCCTAGAAAATGCGGGTCTCATCCCCGACTGCAATTTTTTAGTGGCCTTACCTTGGGGGGCCTCAGAGAGCAGCAAGGAGAATTCAGACTTTCCCAACTTATCAAACTTACCTCGGAGCAAAAACCTGCGCTGGGAATTTATTCCTCTTAATTCATCATCCGGGCCAAATGAAAGGACAGTTGAAAGGACAGTTGAAAGGACAGTTGGAAGGCCACTGGGAAGAAATAGCCTTAGCTTAAAGCTGTGGTTGGAGAGCTGCTATAATTTTTTTCTGCAGGAAAAAGTAGATTTAATTTTTTACTTTAGCCCAGACGTTTTCTTAGTTAAAAATTCTTCAGACGCTTCCTGGGCCACCTCTCCGGCTATTCCTTTCATCTCTATCATTCACGATGTGATGAACCTAACCCTAAATGAATACCGGCTCAATCCCTTTAAGTATTGGAGTGAAAAAAGGAAGCTACTAGCTTCTAAGCATGCCAAAAAAATTATCACCGTATCCCATTTCTCAAAAAGCCAAATTTTGAAACACCTGCCACTTCGTAAAGATCAAGTGGAAGTGATTTATAATGGAGTGGATAATGAGGTAATATTGGAAACCAGCAAAGCTAAAAAAGATGAGAAAAAAAGCGGGAGGGAAAATACTGAAAGCCCTTATTTGCTTTATGTCGGAGATTTCAGAAAGAGAAAAAATGTTTTCAATCTAATAAAGGCTTACGCTCAGCTGGTCCCTGACCTACGAAAAAAATATAGCCTTCGCCTGACTGGCACCGGCCCCCTACAAGAAAAAATGAAAAACTTTTTACGCAAAAAAGACCTCTTAAAAAAAGAACTAATAAACCAGGTAAAATTCTTAGGCAATGTGCCCTTTGATCAGCTCCTGGGGCTTTACTCAGAGGCGGCTCTCTTCGTCTTCCCTTCTTTGGAAGAAGGATTTGGCCTTCCGGTCATTGAAGCCCAGACCCATGGGGTTGCCGTGATCTGTGGAGAGCATAGCTCATTGAAAGAGATAGCTGGCCCCAACAACGAGGCGGTGCTTTATGCCAAGGTTACTAACGTGCATGACCTGAAAAATAAAATAACCCTGCTTTTAAGGGATGATGCTTTAAGAAAAAAAATTGCTCTAAAAGGAAGAGAAAATGCTAACGCTTCACCCCAGAAATAATGATGCGAGAATATAGAAAATTTTACTTGGGGTGTTGGGGTAATGATAGAATAAAGCCTTATAAAAAAACCCTGAAAAAACAAACTTTGAAAGTGAATAACTTTCAACAATGGAGTGCCCTCAGCCATGGAAGTAAGCGAAGTATTAAACAACTTATTATCTAAAATTTTCCCAGCCCTACCCTCTCTACTTCCGGCTATTTTTTTCTGGCTTCTTTCTCTTTTTCCCCGGGTCCATTTTGGGCCAGCTGGATGAACTACCATGCCCAAAAAATAGCTGGGGCATCTTTCGCCCTTACCTACTCTATTTATTTCTGATTTTTACCAATGTCAATCTCGCTATATGTTACTCAGTACTTAAACTAGATAGCATTGGTACTTCTTACTTGAGGGTACTATATTTTATCGGAAGCGGGTTTATCATTTACTTGGCTATAAAGTCGTTCTACCTACACTTAAAAAAGTTAGAGATTAATTTCACCTTTTGGAACATGACGGGGATAACCCTTACCAACCCTAAAGTTTATCTGACCATTCCTGCTGGCAGCCTCAGCATGCTTAAAGTGGACTATTCACCGCTAGTGAGCAGTTTTATTTTTAGCTATATCGTTATGCCACCTATAATGCTCATGGGGGCCTTCTTTTTTATGAGCTTAGCTAAATTGGGAGAAAAAATCCTTTTCAATAAAATGCGGTACCTCACCTCTGGGTTACTTTTGATTTATGGAATTTTCCTACTCTACGAGGGGATCATATTATAGCAACGTACTCATAGACGAAATAGAGACGAAATACTTAGCCAAAATTAAAAAGAAATAATAGTAAAAAGAAACAATATATAATTAAACCGATGACCAGGAAAATTTATTTTTTTTTTGCTATGGTAACGCTACTGGTTAGCATTGACGCTATTACTAAATATTGGGTTGAGAAAAAATTAGTCATTAAAGCTGCTGAAGCCCAGGAAGGAACCGAAGATTACCAATACTTAGTCAACTATAAATATTTTTCTGATGACAGTGATGACTATCTTTTAAAAGAGGTAACATTAATCAACTACCATTTATCATTAGTTTATACTCGCAATTACAATATAGGTTTTTCTATTCTAAGTTTTTTAGACAACTATTTCACCACCCAACAGATCTCTCTGATCATAAAACTCCTGCAGGGCTGTATTTTAATCATTATTTTGGCCTATTTCTTTTTTAATAAAATGAAATATTTTTGGGCTTTTAGCTTCATCATTTCCGGTGGATTAGGCAATAATTTAGACCGGCTTTCCCGGGGCTATGTGGTAGATTTCTTTAAATTTTCTTTACCTCAAATCCCTGTGGATATTTTAAATCCCTGGCCTATTTTTAATTTTGCCGACGTGTGGGTGAGCATCGGAGGAGGCATCCTTTTACTTAATTTTATTTTTGAGAAACCTACTAATGAAACGGCGGTTGAGATAAAAAAAGAAACAACCTCAAATAAACCTGTTTCAAAATAAAAGCCTTTATATTCATCTATATTCTAATAATTTTTTCAAAAAAAATTGTATGAAAGTTATACTAATACTTATTAATTTTATTAATTTATTTTGACACTTTTAGTTGATTTTAAAAAGATAGATTTTCCAAGCCTAGAAAAAGAAATCTTACTTTTCCAAAAAGAAACATCAGAGGTATTAGCAGGAAAAGCAGCAAACAGCCATCAGAACAAAAATAGGAAAGAGTTTATCATAGCCAACTTATCGACTTATATTTATTATTTCCCTAAGCTCGCTTTTAGGGTTGGCGATGAAGACCTATTAGCGGAATTCTACCTCTACGTATTTGAGCGAATGGACAAAGTGCTTGAGAAATTTGATAGTAGAATGAGTGGGCTATCAACCTATTTAGGGATCAGGCTTAGAACCTATTGGCTCAATTTCATTACCCATAAAAGCAAGCAAAACCAAAAAGCTTTAGTGGGCAAAACTATTTCCCTTGCCTCTGACGAAATCGCGAGCATTGGAGGAACTAATAGCAAGGACTATGGCCAGGATTACAACTCAGAAAACTACCAAGAAAATATTTTAGAGTTAAATGAAGAACAGCTTTTTGCTGACACTGGTTTAGATGCTTTATTTTTTCAGTATTTTCCTTTAAAAAAAAAGATTTAACCGACCTGGAAAACCCCCGGACCTTACAGTCAGCCTTTAAATATTTGGTTATGAAGCTCTACTACTTCGATTTTTTTCATAATGATGACTTCATTTTGCTAAAGGAATATTTAGGGGTTTCTTATGGTAAGGCTTTAAAAATAATTGACGACTTTAGAGAGAAACTATCGCTAAAACAGATTAAACAAAACCAAGGAGAAGACAAGCTCATTAGCATCTTTAACCGGCTGGTTCAGTCTAAAGAAAAAGGGCAGCAAAAATACTCCGACTTGTTGAGGCAGCAAAAAGTTATTTTAGATAATTATTACAAAGTTAAAGATGAGCCAGCTGTCAAGGATATTGCCCAGGTGATGCAGGAAAAAAATGCCAGGAAGGTCTGGAATATCATCCAATATCAAAAAAGGGTTGCTAAAGATAATTTAAAAAAAACTTTGGCAGAAAAAGAAATAAAGGAAAAATAATGAGAAACGAAGGAATTGACTTTTCTGCTCTAATTTTCGCTCTAAAGAAAGAAGAGCAAAAAATAATTTTTACTGCTTTAGAAAATAAAGACTATGAAAAATTGGACGAAGTAATAGGAGAAGAGAAAGAAAAAGCTAAACTCATTTTCACTTTAGCCAATGATAAAGCTAAATTAGAGGAGCTGCAAACCATAATAAAAAATCAATTAAATAATGAACTGAAAAACCAAGAACTAAAGAAAACAGCTCTAACAGAAAAGACCTCAAAAGAAAGAACTCCAACAGAAAGAACTCCAACTTCATCACAACCTTTTTCAACCAACTTGCCCAACAAGACCAAGGTCATTTTGATTAAAATAAAAAAAGATATTTTATCTCTACTAAAAGGAGAGGAAAACCTTAGCCCAATTTTAGCTGGTAGTTTTCGTGGGGACTTCCCTAAAAAAACTGATTCAAAAAAAATACCCCAAGAAAATCATTCGCTTTTTTTTAAAGAATTTACAATTTTTTCTCATCAAGAAAAAACCGTAACTTTGGATAGGAATAGCTGGTTTAAGGAACTCTCCATCAAGAAAGTAAAAGAAGCTAAAAAAAATAATGACCCAGGAAAACCGTTTTCATTTTCGGCTTATAGGCAAAGTCATTACCAAGCCCAGCTGGAAGCTGGAAGCTATGAAATAAATATTGATGGAAAATATTTCTATTTAGAATTGACTATCTGATCAAAAACTAATCAGTTCTAACTAGCCTAACTAACAATATAGAAGTTCTTTTAATAAAAAAATAAAAATGTATGAACCTTTATATGAGGATGCCAACTTTTTTATTATTGACAAAAAGCCTGGCATAGCCGTTCATTCGGGGGCTAAAATCAAATCTAACCTCATTGATCTCTTAAACCAAGAAAAAAACAAAAATACCCCTTCCAACTCATCAAATAAAAATATAAAATCTTTCTACCTACTACATCGCATAGATAAAGAAACTTCCGGGGTATTAGTTTTATCTAAAAGACCTGTTACCCGCAGCTTGCTCAGTCAATTCTCTCTAATGAAAAAAACCTATTGGGCCGTTGTAAAAGGCAAGTTTAGTAAGAAGAAAAAAATTATTGACCTACCCCTTCAAGTAAAAGAAAAATATCAAATTAGCCAAAGCAAAATGGTGGTAAAAAAAGAGTTTTCTGATTTTTCTCTTTTGGAGATAGAATTATTCACTGGCAGGTTCCATCAAATCAGAAAGCAATTAAAAGAACTAGAACACCCCATTTTAGGGGATAAAAGGTATGGTGATTTTACTTTTAATAAGAAAAAAAAGTTATCCAACTTATATCTTTTTTCTAAGTCAATTGAATTAAACCAAAAGGCAAAAAACCCATAAAAGCACGGGCAACCTTACCTAAACATTTTTCAGATCTTTTTTCCAAGTATAACATTCAGTTTGAATGATAATCATTTTGATTATTTTGTATTGAATTATATACAGCATTCCACACGCTATTCATATTATAATTAAGCCGAACGAAATTTTTTTTTTTTGATTTGGAAAATTGTTAAAAAAAATAACTAATTTTTTTTTAGGGAAGAAAGTAAACGGTGCGAGAATAATTCCCCTTAGTGCCAAGATAACTTTCTTTTTCGGGATAATTCTATTAGTCTCTAATTTTTCCACCAATTTTATAAACCTTTCTTTAACCACAAATTTATTAGAAAAATACCTAAAAACCATTCTTTTAAAGGATTTAAAGGAAATTGTACAAATTGTCAACAACCAATATGAGCTTTATACCTACACGGAAAATATAGATGAGACCAAAGAGTCTTTAAATAAAATTATTGAAAACGCTTATCCATCTGATTTATCTTTAATATTTGGCATTGATCGGGATCAAAAATTATTTTTTTCAACCGATGAGAACCTTTCAATAAATCAAGAGTTTTTGGACAGTTTAGGTTATTCTGATTTCAGCACCAACAATATTGATGAACTAAGTTTTACTTTTAGTAACAAAGAATATATCGGAGTTTATCGCTACTATAATAAATTCAACTTTTATCTAATTAGAGCTGAAGAAAAAGTTTTTTATGAAAAAGAAGTTAATTTCGTCAACTTTATTGTTTCAATTATAATCATTACTATCACCCTCATCTGTTCGCTTTTGGGGTTTTATTTCATTAATAATACCACCAAGCACCTCAATCTCATAACAGAGAAATTGATAGAAATGCAGGAAAAAAAGAGCTTAAGCCTAATTGATTTAAAAAATGCTTCCAATGATCAGGTAACTTATCTAGGGGTCGTCTTGAACTCGCTTTCCTACACCATGCAGAACTTATTAGGAATATTTAGAAAGTTTGTTTCTGATGACTTGGTGCAAAAAGCTTACCGAGAAAGAGCCGTCCAGTTAGAAGGAGAGAAAAAAGAATTAGCGATCCTCTTTACAGATATTAAAAAATTTACTTTCATCACCGAGACCCTGGGTAATGATGTGATAAACCTACTCAACCTGTTTTATGATAAAGCCATCTCTAGCATTTTAAAAGAAGATGGTATCATAGGCTCAATCATAGGGGATGCCCTTCTTGCCGTTTATGGTACCTTCCATAATGAAGAAGAAATTAAAAATAAATCATACCAAGCTATTTTATCAGCCTTTAAGATCATTGATAATACTAATGAACTTAGGTCTCTTATGATAAAAAGGAAAGAGGAATACATAGGAGGGAACCAGCAGAGTTGGACAGAATTAGACGAAAAAATCTTTAATGCAGTGATGTTAGACGTTGGAGTAGGGATTGATGGAGGAGAAGTTTTCTATGGTAACATAGGCTCTAATAGGCAAATGACCAACACGGTGATTGGGGATAACGTTAACTCTGCTTCCAGGTTAGAAGGATTGACCAGGAAATATTCTGTTTCAATTATTTGTTCAGAATATATCAAAAAAGATGTCGAAAAAATTATTAATAACTCCATCACCTTCATTGAAATTGACAAAGTCCTAGTAAAAGGCAAGACTAAAGGTAAGGTGATTTATTATCCTGTCCTGGAGAAAAATATCAGTCAAACTTTAGCTGAAGATTTTTCTACCTACAAAGAAGGCCTTGAATTGTACTACAAAGGTGAATGGAAAAAAGCTAACAAGCTGTTCAAAAAAGTTAAAGAATTCAAAGCTGGTGAAATTATGGCAGATAGGACCAAAGGCCTTCCCCCTAAAGACTGGACTGGTAGTTGGGTAATGACAGAGAAATAGCTAAGAAATGGAAAAGAAAGATCAAGAAGAAAAAAATTCTCGCAAGAAGGTTGGGGAAATAATCAAGAGCGAGCAAACAAAAAGGGTTTTCCTAAATAATGTTATTGATCTGGTCAACAAACCGCCAGAACCTTATTCGGTTGAAGAGAAATTCTTAGCGACGAAAAAAAATACTAACTACTTAGGACTCATTATTCTTTTTGGGTTTTGTTTTATTTTAGTCATTGGTTCTTTTTTTGTCATTAGGTATTTTGAAAGCAGACAAGAAAAAATCAACCTAACCATTGATGAGTTTTCTGATATTAACATTCAAGAAATTTTAGAGCAGGCTAGCAATTTTAAAAATGAATTGGTTACCAAAAGGTCTGAGCTACAAACTTTAAAAGATGAAAGAGACGACAAGGTATACCAAGTCAACCTAGTTTATGAAACAAGCATTAACTCGCTTATTGCTCAAAATTTAAGCCCTGAAGTAAGGGATGCAAGACGCAATCAACTAGTAAATGATAGAAGAAATAAATTAGCCAGTATAGGCGAAGAGTTTTCTGGAAGGATTAGTGAATTAGAGGCTGAGATAAAGCAGCTGAGTAGCAAGGTAAATGATTTAGATCAAGAAGCCATCAGCCAGGCGGTAAAGGCCGATGATTTCGTCAACTATCAAAAAACCCTTTTCGAAGCACAGATCAAGACCCTTGAAGAAGCCAATAAAAAAAGATTGGAAAGAACAGTATCCAGCATTGCTAATAGTTATGAAAGTAAGATTAGTGAAATAATCAATACCTATAACCCTAATGTCGTTTCTGCTAACGCAGAGTTAGTGCTAAATGATCCATCCCTTAAAGAGGGTTTGGATAAGTTTAATGAGATAGACTTTAACGATAACTCTCTTTCAGTTGAGCAGTTTAATATCAACAACATAAACCCTTACTTTAATGACTTGACTAACTTCGTCCGCTATCAGAAAAATGGGCAAGTGCTTTTAAGCGAATACAACAATATCAAATTTTATAATAAAACTAAAGACATTAACCAAGCCTTACAACTAATCCACTATCAACAATTTAATGCTTTGAGGGACTTATATGAAAAAGTATTACAAGAAAATCAAAAGCAAAACCTGCTCAGTGAAATGCTCAACTATTACCTGCAGGAAAACAGTTTTATGGCGATCGTGGTTGATAAAACTGACACTAATTTACATGTATTTATGAGAGATTTTTATAAGGAAGAAGATTTCTCACAGGGAATAATCTTTGACGCTTTAACAAAAGAACAAATTGGAGAAATAACCATTGAGAAAAAAAGTGGCTTATTTTACCAAGCAATTTTGGAAAACTCTATTAGGAGTAGGAGTATTCCCCGACTATCACCCGTTATTTTATTTTAAACAATAAGGAAAAAAATGATAAAAAAAATAACTCTACTTTTATTTGCCTTGATTTTGAGCTGGTCTTTTACCCAAGGGGCGACTACTATTATTGACCTGGAAAGAGATAGCAACTTTGATCAGACTCCCACTAAGAGGAATTATTTATGGAATGATATTCCAGTAATTATTGAGATAAATGAAAAAAATGATCTCGCCCAGCTAGAAAATATTTTTAAAAAAATGGTAGGACAAATTGGCGTTAATAATTTTATCAACGCTGAAAAAATTGTTTTCACCTTCAAAAGCAATCCTTCTTTGATAATTTTTTACTCTTCTTTTACGGTTAACGGAAATGAGATTGAGGATAAATTAGTTCAAGGAATTGTTTTCTACATTAATGATGATGAGAATTTAGTCTATAATTTTTCTATTTTTGAAGAAAAATTATTGGTAAGAATAAATGGACTTTATGAGAACATGGGAAAAATAAAATCTAGGATAGCCAATGCTTTAGAAAACCCAAGTATTTTTATCCAGAAAAATGATCCGACTTACATTTTAAATCAAACAATAATCAACGGAGAAAACATTGAAGAGGCCAACCAGTCAATAGAAGAGATAAATGAGTCTTTAAACAAATTTATTTTAGCTTGGTTAGCTTATGAAAATAAATCTTTCTTTGGAGCACCAATCCCCGTTAGCGAATCTATTGTTGAAAAAATTATTGATATAAAGAAAAACGATAATTCCCTTAGTTCTGAAACCATAGCAGGAATGCTTAAAGAAGAGAATGTTAATAAGAACGTAGTAGATTTGGTTTTAGCTTTGAATTTTTCTGAATTTAGAAAATGACAAAATGAAAGCTAAATTTGACAAATCAAATTTTTAAAATTATAATAAACCTTAAGGGGGGCGTAGCTCAATTGGGAGAGCGCTAGCTTTGCACGCTAGAGGTAGTGAGTTCGATCCTCATCGCCTCCACTTTAATTTAAAAAAATAGAGGAAAAAAATGAAAAAAATACTACTGCTATTAGTGGTGGGGCTTTCCATGTTTCTCTTTTCTGCGAAACTTGATAAGTCTCATTCAGAGGTCAACTTTACCATTAAACATTTGCTTATTACGGATGTGAATGGATACTTTCAAGACTTTGATTTTGATGTTGATTTTGATAATAACTACAAAATTAAAAGCGTCAAAAGTGAAGTAAAAGTAAACACAGTTGATACTAGGAATGGTGATAGGGACGAACATCTTAGGTCTCCAGACTTTTTTGATGTTGCCAAATATCCGGAGATAAAATTTGAAAGTACGGCTTACCGAGGAAGTGAAACCAAAGGTAAACTAGAAGGCTACCTGACCATCAGGGATAAGAGAAAAAAGATAACCCTTGACGTTCAAAGGAGCCCAGTGGTTGATTTTAGAAATAAAAAGATAATTAGCATCTCATTAAATGGTGATATAAACAGAAAAGATTTTGATGTAGGAGCAGGGGTTCCTAATCTAGTGGTTTCTGATGACTTGAAAATTAATGCAATCTTAGAATACGCTTTAGACTAAAAGAAATTTTTTCTAACTTTAAAAGCATTATTAAAAATATCAGATAGATTTTTAATAATGCTTTTTCTTTCTTCCCCCTTTTTTACTTATCTCTACTTATCCTATACTTATCGTTAAAAATAATTTAGAACTGGCCTAGCTGGTAGTTACTGGAGTTATAAGCCCGCTACTTGTTATAGTGCGTCTGGGCTTCATCGAAAAAAACAAGCAAAGGCGTTAGCTATAACTTTCCAAAACATTTTGCCATTTTTGCAGAAATGATCTAATTTACCGAAACATAGGGGAATTGTAGGGGAAAGTAGGGGAAAAAACGAGAGAGAAAGCTTTCGCAAGTTAGGTAAGTTATGTGCTTAACAGCCCACCTACGAAAGCGATAAAAGAACTATAAAAAGGCTATAAAGAATTGATTAAACCTAATAACTTTTCCTTAGGTTGAACTCCAATTAGCTTATCAACAACTTCCCCATCTTTATAAAGTATAATAGACGGGATACTAGTTATTTCGTATTTTTCAGCTAGTCCAGCATTTTTGTCGGTATCTACCTTACCAATGTTAACTTTATCTCCATACTCACTCGCTAGCTCATCGATGATAGGTCCCTGCACCCTACAAGGACCACACCATTCAGCCCAAAAATCAACCAAGGTAGGTCCAGAATTTATTACAGAATCAAAGTTACTTTCATCAAGTGTAATTGATTTATTTGCTTTCTCCATTTATAAAAGCCTCCTAAATAAAATTGTTAATATAATTTAACCGTTCCTAATACTCATAAAATACTTATAAACAGTAAAATTAAATATACATAAATATAATACATAAGTAAGATAAAGACAATAAATTTTGTTGTATAATTATCTTCATAGCATTCCCCTTGACCTCATCTATTAAAAAAGTCCCCTTGCTCAAAGAATTAAACTTCTCCAAAATAGTAATTAAAGTAGGGAGTTCTCTTTTAATCAATGAAGATGGAAACATAGCCAAGCCCTCTATCCGTAGTTTAGTTAAATTAATCATTGAGCTAAGGAATAAGGGCAAGCAAGTACTCTTGGTATCTTCTGGGGCTGTAGCAGCAGCTAATTTAAAAAACCAAAATAAAACTAGTTTAGCAAAAAAGCAGGCCCTAGCCAGCATTGGTCAAGTGGAATTAATCAAACATTACCAGAGAGAGTTCTCTAAAAAGAAAATTCTAATCGGGCAAATTCTTTTTTCTAAACATTCCATATCTAATCGTCTTGCTTATTTAAACGCTAGGAATACACTTAGGGAATTACTTTCTTTAAATGCCTTGCCCATCGTTAATGAAAATGATTCTCTTTCAACCGACGAATTTAAATTTGGAGATAATGATACCTTAGGGGCCCTGGCCTGCGGACTTTTTGAAGCAGACCTATACCTACTTTTATCCAACGTAGAAGGTTTTTTTTCTAACTATGAGAAAAGAACCCTTGTTCCCTATATAAAAGAAATAGATAAAGAGATTTATGGGCAGATAAAGCAAATCAAGTCTAAGCATGGTACTGGGGGAATGTATACCAAACTTAAAGCCTGTGAATTAGTGCAGAAGTGGGGCATACCCGCTTTCCTAACCTCTGGAAAAGATAAAAACCTTTACGATAAAATATTTGTAAAAGAACAAGGGACCTTATTTTTAAACCCTAATACTAAAAAAGTTAGCAGTAAGAAAATTTGGCTAGGTTCTAATGACGGTGTCAGTGGAGAGATATATATTGATGATGGAGCTAAAATTGCCCTGCTAAAAAAAAAATCTTTATTACCAGCTGGAGTAAAGGAAGTTAAAGGAAAATTTGAAGCAGGGGATTTCTGTAAGGTTATTAACAAAAAAAAAATATTTGCTCAGGGAATTGTAAATTTTTCTTTTAGCGAACTGAAAATAATTCAAGGGCTTCACTCTAAAGCCATTGAAAAAGAATTAGGGTACCCGGCTAACCCTGAAGTTATCCATATAGACAACTTAATATTTTTAAACTAAATCTAAATGCATAAACGAGTCATACTTTTCTTCATGAGTAGCATAATGTTTTTTGCTTCTCTTTTTTTACTAATTTTTTTCTTCATTGCTCTTTTTTATAGGGAAATAAATTTTGATCGCTCAGTGTTTCTTTTATCCATCACTGGCATAATGTTAGGTATTGCCGGCATTATGCGAAAATTTGGTAGAAAAGAACTTTTTGAGCTCAGCTCCAAGGATGCCATTTTGGCCGTAGCCCTAACTTGGACTTTGATGATATTCATAGGAACTATCCCTTTTCTTACCTTTGATTTTACTTTTGTAAATGCTTTTTTTGAAGCAAGCTCGGGCTTTACTTGTACTGGAGCAACTATTTTTACTTATCCAGAAAAACTACCTGCTTCAATCCTACTTTGGAGGTCAATCATGCATTGGGTAGGTGGCATGGGAATTATTGTTTTTTTCTTAACCATCATCCCTAATTTGGGCAGTTCAGGTAAGATCCTTTTTCGTAGCGAAGTCCCTGGCCCCATCAAAGAAAATTTAACCCCTCACCTGCAAGATACTGCTAAGCAACTTTGGTTGGTTTATCTTTTTTTAACTGCCCTCTGTATTTTTGCTTTTCGCTGGGCTGGTCTCGATTGGTTTGATAGCGTTAACCATGCTTTTGCCACAATTTCTACCGGAGGGTTTTCCACTGAGAGTAGGAGCTTAGGGGCTTTTTCCAGTCAAGTTCAATGGGTTGCCATAATGTTTATGATATTGGGAGCCACGAATTTCAATGTTTTTTTAATCTTACTTACTCCTAATAGGTCTCAAATTTTAAAGGATAGTGAGCTCAAATTTTATTTCATTATCATTTTTATTTTTAGTTTAGTTTGCTCTGTCTTATACTTTTTGTACCAAAACCCCCAGCTCCCTAAAAGCATTGATTCTGCATTAGACGCTATCAGGCTTTCAACCTTCTCAGTGGTGTCCCTTTTAACTACGACTGGATTCACGGTAACTGACTTAGCAAGTTTAACCCACCCAATTCAAGGGATTTTGTTAATCCTTTTTTTTGTAGGTGGTTGTGGTGGCTCTACCAGTGGAGGGATTAAAATATATCGAATCTTACTTATCTTTAGGGCCATCACCTTTCAAACTAGGAAATCACTGGACCCCTATTTGGTCTCTTCAATAAAAATCTCTAAAAGTAAGGTTGAAAAGGGAATCGTCATCAATGTTTTTATTTTCGTTATAGTCTATATCACATTTTTTTCTCTTGGCACCATGTTGCTCTACATGGATAATAACGACTTCCTGCTTGGCTTCACCACCTCATCTTCTATGTTGGGCAACATAGGCCCAACCCTGTTTGATATATCTCCCTTTGGGGATCTAAGGGGGTTATCAAATTTTTCTAAAGTGGTTAGTAGCTTGCTAATGATCTTTGGGAGGTTAGAAATTTTTACCTTGTTAGCTATCCTACATCCCTTATTCTGGAAGAGGTACTAATTATTTACATGTAGGTCTTGATTTAACTCAATGGTCTTTTTGTTGGGGAAGCACTTGAGTTCCCCCGTTGAGCTATCCGAAATGAAAAGCAAGTTGTCTTGACCAGAAAGACTAATAGCCTTGACTAGGTTTTCACCTTCTGCTACGATTTCACCTTTTGAGTTGATCGGTTGCTTATCTATATTATAGACCCTTACCTTACTAGCAGCAGTAACATAAACCCCAGCAGCAATGGTACAACCTTGGCCTAAAGATATGCCCGTTCCGGCATTAGCTCCTATAAGGCACCTTTCACCAATAGAAATGACAATATCATTCCCGCCCGACAAAGTGCCCATCACTGAGGCCCCGCCACCTAAATCTGAATCTTTACCCACCACTACGCCAGCAGAAATTCTTCCTTCAACCATACTAGCGCCCAAAGTGCCAGCGTTAAAATTCACATAACCCGCCGGCATGACCGTGGTTCCTTCCCCTAAATAAGCCCCTAACCGCACCTGCGAACCACTGACTATACGAACCCCTTGGGGAATGTAACAATCCACCAAGTAAGGAAACTTATCGACATGGGAAACCCTTATTTCGAGATGAAGCTGCTTTAATTTAAACCGGGGCAAATCCTCAGGAAAAATAGGGCCAAAGTTGGACCAAGCGATATTAGGTAAGACTTTGAAAATATTGGTAAGGTTGACCGCATGGGGTTTGACTTTACGAGAAGAAATGAGGTAGAGTTTGAAATAAGCCTCTTCTATGCTATCAATGTCTTTGCTTAAATCATCAATGGTAAAAAATATAAACTCTTTTTGGGAATAACTAACTTCACTACTCTCCGACTTGACTAACTTGATAGAATTGAGGAACTCTCTTAAATGTAATTTAGCCCTTGTTTCTAAAGAACTATCACTCTCTAACCTAGAACTAATTTCATCAACTAAATTAGCAGTTAAAGGGAAACCTCCCGAAGGTTTGGCAGAGCCAGTAAGTCTTTCACTGCCCAAGATCAAATCAATTAATCCAGAAACAAAGCTATGATCAGCCCAATCAATCAAAGGGAAACTAACATCTAAGGCCCGGCCTTCGTTAGTCCTTTTAATGCCTAACCCAACGTATGAAATATCTTTAGAATTACCCAAGAAAAGTCCTTTTTAACTATTTCTATAGATAAAAGGCTTAGAAGAATTGAATTTAAAAGAAAGTTAAGTTGGAAAAAGAAGCTGATAAAAGAAGCTGGCCAAGGGACTTGAACCCTCAACCGGCTGATTACAAATCAGCTGCTCTACCAATTGAGCTAAGCCAGCATATCTACGGAATAATTGTAACATTGAATCTATATTTTACCCATATTTATTTTATACACTTCCCAATTCCAAGACATCAAAGAATTTAGGAATTTAGCTGAAATAAATACAGAGCAAAGTATGAAGGAAAATAATAAAGAAAAGCACTGAGGTAATCGGTTACAACTACCTCAGTAGCTTTATAGAAAAATTACTAATAAAAAACTGGAAGGCCTTATCAGAATGGTGATGTAGTACGCGTAGGAACTGTAGGACTATTATCAATGTTTTCAATGGCCCTATTGATAATAGCTTGATAACCTCTTCCCAATTCTAATGTAACCCTATTTCCTAATTGCTCAGGGAAAGATATAGAATCATCATTATCATCAATGCTCTCTAAAGCTGCCACCAAAGCCTGTCTACGATTACTATCACTAGCAGCATTATTACCAACAATAACCAAGTTTGTAATAACAGAAGTATTCACGTCTATCATAGGATTACTAGGATTACCAGTTCCTGGCATTGGAATAGTTGGAGGATTAGGCCCTATACTAATGTCATCAGAGGTAGTAGGTAATATTCCCTGTATAATACTTGATGCTAAAACAAATGTATTATCAGCAATCCTATCTCCTGAAATAACAAGCTCTGGAACATTGTTAAATAAAATACCCACACCCCTCACGAACCTAGGCCTATCTTCATTAGTTACTCCATATATTAATTGTAATGTTATTGAATTCAGACTTGTGGCAAAGGCTTCATAAGTAACCCTTAGAGGCTCTGCAATGGATGCTTTAGACAGTTCCCCGGATTCAAATAGCTGGGTCGGATCCCTATCATTGTCCCAATTATAAATATCATCATAATAACTCAGGAAACTATTGGTGGTAGCAGTAACATTAGTTACTTCAAATTCTGAAGCAAAATCTGAAACAATGCTTGGGTCATTTTGTATTGCTTCTAAAAAACCACTGCTTCCAATTTTTGTACCAAAAGCGGTAGTTTCAATCTCTTCAAAGGCTAACTCAAAGGCCCGGCTTTCATTTGCTGCACTTGCAGTAGCTTGCCTGGTCAATTCAGCCAAGGTTACGTTTAGCTTTAATAATCTAGTATTTTGTAAAGGATTACCAAAAAATACTTGATCTTTATCAGCGAAACCATTAGTTCTTGTCCCGCTTCCTTCTAGATTTAGTCTATCAAATAAATAAGTTGAAGCTTCGTCAAAACTACGCCCACCTTCGATGGCCTCAGATAGCAAGGTAGTGATCGGCATGACCGAAAAGTTCATCCTCGAATCCTCATTGGTTAGTATTCTCATATTGATGGGGAAAGAATACCCAGAGCTGATAGTCGGTCTGCCCGTTCTTATGTCGACCCCGCCTCTAGCTACTACTTTATAATTCTCTAAATTGATGTTAACACCATCGACATTAGTATTAAACCTAATTGCAAAACGACCTTCTGCGTCAGTCGTATTGGTTCCATTTGGATCTAAAGTTAATGTATCTGGACCGGCTTCACCAGGCCTTATCTTCTCCAAAGTTATCATCGCCCCCTCTATCTCTGGGTCAATGACCTGCCCCGCCAAGACCACACTGAGAAGATCATCAAACTCACCTAAACTATCTCCAGCCGACTCAATCAAAGAATCAGCCAAACTACAACTTATCGTCAAAAAGAATAAGCTAAAAAGAGTTAATTTTTTCATTTTACCTCCTATTTTTTTTACTAATCCACAAAGTACAGTTTATATTCTACATCAATTAAACTAATAAAGCAACAATTTTTTTAAAAAATTAAAAAAACTTTAAAAACTAAACCAAGCTAAATATTTTTTTGACGATATCTTCTCGAATATCTCTTTTACGGGTTGGTTTAGTTAGAGGCAGGTCAGGCTTAGCCTTGATGAATTCACTAATCCTACTACAGCTCAAAGTAGATAGCTCATCTTCCTGGATGATCAAAGAAGGAATCTCTCGCTCAGCTGCCCTAGCATTGTGATACTGCTCATTTTTTTGGGCTATTTTTAGAGGAATGAAAATAGCTTTTTTGTTCAAGAAAATGCATTCACTCACAATCCCAGCTCCAGAGCGGGAAATGATTAGATCAGCTTTACTTAAATTTTTCACCCATTCTTCACCGACAAAAAAACTCATGGGCGTGTAGTTGGCCCGATTGGTCGCGAGTGTTTCTTTGACCTGCTGAAAATCGCTAAACTCAGCTATGCCCGTTTGATGAATTATTTTATACTTTTTCACTAAATTAGAAATATTTTTTTTAACCCACCTATTGATTAGCTTGGATCCATTGCCTCCTCCAGTTATGAGTATGGTTTTTAAACTCGGCTTTTTAACAATTTTTTTATTATCCGGTTTAACATCAAAAAATCCATCTCTGAAAAACATATCTCTCAAGGGGTAGCCCATTACTATTGATTTTTTAGCTGGATAATATTTTAAAGAATCATCGAAAGAAAGAAATATAAGTTTAGCAAAAAAATGCCCTAAGTAATTAGCTAGACCAATTCGAGTGGTCTGCTCATGCATAAAGACAGGTATTTTTAAGAAATAGGCAACTATCATTGGTGGCAAAGCCACGAAACCACCCGTGCTAAAAAGAATATTTTTTGAACCCGCTTTTTTTATTGCCTTCATTTTTTTATAGCTGAGGTAAAAGGCTTTTATTAAATTAAACCCATCCTTGATGTTGGCTATAATAGTTTTTACATTGAGGTTTCTCCTTAGTTTTGCGGCCGGGATTTCTATATATTTGTTAACTTCTTTTTCAAGCAGTTGCCTTTCAATCCCTTCTTTCCTACCCAAGGCAATCAGGTTCAGGTTAGTTTTCAAAGGAGCATCTAAAGAATTATTTAAGCAGCTAACCCCATTTTTTTTCAAATACTGAATTAAACTAAAGAGTGGCACGGCATGGCCCCCACTACCACCACCAACTAGGAAAAAGTTGATATTCATCAAAGAATTTAAAATAAGGAAAAGTACTTGAAATTACTGGAACTTATTGTCGTAAGGGAATTCAATATCTTCATTAGGTGGATTAACCTTCACCTCTTGATAAAGTGGATTTTGTGCTAACCGTAACGCTCGACCTTTAGCTCCTGTTGCGGGAATATTTGCTTTAATATCTTTAAGGGCTAAATCAAGTAAATTCTCCCCTACTCCCCAATTTTGACTAAAGTCTTCTGCTATCTCAAATCCGGCAGAAGGAGCAATCCCATTAGCTTCAACCCCTTCATTTTTTGAATTATAAAACCTAAAATTAATGATAGAAAACTGGTAATAACGATCCGGGCTAGTTTCTGGCTGTTGCCCATAACCCTTGCCGTGGGTGTTTTCACCAATTACAGTTATATCCAAATATGGGCTTAACCCACTTATAATGAGTTCGCTAGCAGAAGCGCTTTCTTTGGTTACTAAAAAATATACTTTTTCAACCCCCAAACTCTCAAGCCTTTCTTGAGGAATTCCACAAGAAGCAGAACAAAAATGGGAATCAACAAAACCAGAAGATGGACTTATATACCTGACATCAGAATCACTGGAAAGACTATTAATACTCCGGAAGTCTAACTTGGTAAAAATTTGGTTTACTTTATCTTTTAGTAACAAGCTCGCTATTAGCTGGGCTACATCTAACCTGCCCCCACTGTTATAGCGCAGGTCCAAAACCACTTTTTTGATATTATTAATCCTCCAATAATAAAACATATTGACGATATCCGGTACGCTCTCTTCGTCAAAACCGGTGTAAATGCTATAGCCAACTTTTTCAGAATTCCCTGCATCATCTTTAACTTCAATGATGGTATCTTTGTACCTCTGAGCCAGAACTTCGCTCTCTTTATTTATATTAAGAAAAAAATGCGACTCGGCCAAGGTTCTGGTCATGTTGATTTTTTTTATCGTACCATCACCTTCTTTTAATTCAAATTCACCCGAGCCAGAATAAGCAATTGTTCTTTGGAAATAATCCCTGTTAGCAATAAGGGTCGTATCAATCTTTTCACCTAAATTACTCAAACTCCCCTGAAGTGGTAAGCCTTCTATCTCATCATCAGTTGCTTTATAGCTGACTATTCTGTCTCCTCGCTCCATCCCAGATTTTTCCGCTGCTGACCCTGGGATAACATAAACGATATGCATGAGAAGCTCACTACCTTGGGTTTCCATAAAATATCTAAACCCAAAAAAATAACCCAAGGTAGAGAAAATAGCCGTTTTATTAGCAACTCTCCCATCAATCTCATCATTAACGATACTACCCCTACTACCAGCCCTAGCATTGGGGTCATTCGAAAGGGGGATCACCTGACTCCACCTATCGATAGAATTCCTAGAATCTGCTAAAAAACCATTAGCTGCCTGCAGTTTAGTTGGATAAACAGCTGTATCATAATATTTAGGGTCCAAAT
Source organism: Trididemnum clinides (assembly GCA_963675345.1). Classification (NCBI taxonomy): domain Eukaryota; kingdom Metazoa; phylum Chordata; class Ascidiacea; order Aplousobranchia; family Didemnidae; genus Trididemnum; species Trididemnum clinides. The sequence continues at coordinate 59,780 of CAVLYW010000105.1, forward strand.
AACTGACCCGGGTGTAATCATCATACCAGTAATAGCGATTATCTAAAATTGTTTGTGAAAGATATAGAAGAAAACCTTGTCGAGAAGAAAGAGGAAAAGTATTCCCATTTCTATCAACAACTTGTGAATTACCACTTCCTGGATCTACTACTTCCGAGTCAAATAAAAAAGGGAGGCAACCCAGCAGAAATAAAAAAAAGCCTAAATACCATGCTTTAGTAATAAAGTTTTTAATGGTTATCATTACCTCTTTATCATCTCTAATAGGAAAACTAATAGGAAAAATTAAAACAACTAAACCCTATCCTATTATTATACGATCAATTTTAGAAATAAAAACTAATTACTCAAAAATAACAAAACCCACAAACTAGCTAAGGATCCTATCAAACTCTGGAGTAGGAGTAAATTCATTTTTAAGCCCTCCCCCACCTTTAAATCCTGAATAGAGAAAAGAATCAAAAACCTTAAACTCATTAAAATGACTATTCTTGATAGGGTAGGGCAACATGGCTGACTGAGGGTAATGGTTAATAATTTCGTCTTTAAAAAAAAACTGTTTAATATTCTCTAACACAAAAGAATAAGTATTCTCTCCGGAATACTGGGAATAAAGAGCAATTGAGTTTTCTGCCTGGTCAGGTCCATAACCCAAATAGGGATCACCGTGGAGGAGCTTCTCTATTTTTTCGTTTTGGGAAAGCTCTGAAATAAAGTAATGCATGGGCTTGATAAAATAAAAAAAAATCACTATCTCATTATCAGCAATCCTATCATAATTACTAAGCTCAAGGCTAATGCTTTCTTGCCAAAGTTTCTCATTATCAAAGACTAGCTCCTCATTGACAACCCGAGGCACTTTATAGACCAGTTCTTCTGCAGAAAAGCCATTAACAAAAAATGGTATATTGAATAGCTTTATTTTTTCTAATAAGTTAATGTAGGGCAAGGTCTCTTTGGCATAGTCTTCTATGAAGCTCGGGTAAAGTTTTTTTATTTCATCATCAATTTTATTCTCTACGCTACTAAAATCAGAGTTAAGGTATTTCTTCAAATTAACTTCACTTTCATCTGGCAGGTCTAAATAAATTCGTTTAATGAACTTGGTCTGACTAAGCAGCACAATGAGCTGGCTAATATCGACCGCTAAATAGGGGCTTATGGTCCAGATGCCCCAAAATAAGATTTTTTTGTTTATCAGCCTTTCATTGACATAGTCCATTAAATCGATTCTATTGTCATCTATTATCTGTTTTATTTTAAAAAATTTATCCTGAGTATCTTCATCTTGCTTTTTTATATAATGCTTCTTATAAATATATTCAAAAGCATCTTTTTTAAGTCCTAAAATTTTTTTTAATTTTTCGGTGAAAAAGATCTCTTTCAAATTTTTTTTTTCAATGAGGTTAAGCCTTTCTTGAAAATCAGCATAGTGCATTAAAGAAACAAAAACTATTCCTAAAATATAAATGAGGTTATCTTTTTTATTTATCTCATAAAGGGCATGAAATTCTTGGTCTGCTAAAATTTTTTTTCGACTAGACAAAAAAGGCTCTAAGTACTCGCTTATTTCAATGAGCAAGTCTTTAAAACTATCTTGCTTGGTGATGTGATTAAACAACAAAAAGCTAATTAATTCGTGCTTGCCTTTTTCTTTTAGACTGTTGTAAAAAAAAGATTGAACTAAAATTTCATCTCGCCAAATTAAAAAACTTTCAGAATATTTTTCTTTTTCAAAAAACCTTACGCTTAAAGATCCGCAAATTTGTTCTACTTCTTCGTTTTGGTATAAGTATGTTTTAGGGCTATCAAAAATTAATGAAATATTCTTTTCTGTTAGTAACTTTTTTTTAACAGTAGATAACTCCTTTAACTCAGCATCATTAATTTTTTTTATCCAGCTAGGCATATTAAGAATACTTTCTCTCTCCGAAAAGCAAGCTCCCCACCCTAATGATCGTAGCTCCTTCTTCAATAGCCAGTTCAAAGTCACTTGACATCCCCATAGAAAGCTCTTTTATAGCCTGGTTTTTTAGCACAACCTCATCCCTTAGCTCTCTTAGTTTGCTGAAGCATTCACGGATAATTTTTTCATTTTTTGTGAAAGGGGCCATGGTCATTAACCCAACTATTTTTAAGTGCTCAAACCCTTGTAACTGCTCTACAAAATCGTAAACTTCATCAGGATGAAGCCCCCCCTTTCTTTCTTCTCCACTGGTGTTCACTTCTATTAAAAACTTGGGGGCCATTATAGATTGGTGATTAGCCAAAAAAAGATTAATTTTTTCAGCTAGAGAAATTCTATCTAAGGAGTGGACATAGCCTACATGGGGTATGACAAATTTTATTTTATTGGACTGCAAGTGACCAATGAAGTGGCACTCATAATCAGAGGCCTTAAAATTAGGAAGTATCTTATCCTTTAATTCTTGAGCCTTGTTTTCGGCTATTACCCTTTCGCCTAAACTAAATAAATCTCTAATAGTATCTACTGAAACCTTTTTACTAACCCAAACCGGCTTTACTTCACCAACATTCCTTTTTGCTTTAGAGCAAGCTAATTCAATCCTTTTACGAATGACCTTTAGCTTTTCCTCTAATAGCGTTTTATTCATTAAGTAATTTATTTAGTATCCTCAATAGCTCAGTTCCCTGCAAATCTTTTTCTATCACTTTTCCATCTTTACCTAAGAGAAAAGTTGTTGGCAATGATTTAATGCCATACTCCCTAACTAAATCACCAGCAAAGCCCTTTCCATCAAAGTACTGAACCCAATCAATGCCCCATTTTCTGAGGAACTGAAAAAACCCTTCTCTATTTTCATCTAAACTTATAGAAACTATTTTAAACCCTTTATCCCCATAAGCATTTTTTGCTTCAATCAAATAGGGCAGCTCAGAAATGCAGGGTACACACCAAGTTGCCCAGAAATCAATTAGGATCACTTCATCTTTAACCTCACTAAGGTCTAATGACTGACCTTTAATATCCTTGTATTTGCTAAGGTAGTTAGGGAAAGCCTTACCAATTGGAGCAGCTAAAAAAACCTTACTTTCTATTTCCTTAAAATAGTTTGGCTTAATTGAATTAATCCAAGTTTTATTTTTTAGTAAAAACTGATTTACCTCGTCCTGGGCTGTAAAAGAAAACGTATCGATATAGTCTTCCACCGAAGCAAGCTTGTCTTCATCATTAGCTAAGCTGTTGATCAGCTCTTCTGACTTTAAACGATCGCTTAAAATATTTATATAAACAAATAGCTCTAAACGCTTTAAGCGAAAATCTGCCTCTGGACTAGTTTGGAGGAAACCTCTATTTTTCTCTCTAAAAATTTTAATAGTGTTTAAAGCATCATCACTTAGGGCGATAATCTTCTCTTCTGGTACGCTCAGCTCACTATACTGAAGGTACAAACTCTCTAATTCTGAATCAATTTTTTTAAAAAAGTTTTCCTCAAACTCAAAAAGTTCTTTATCAAAATCTTCCCTTTGAGAAAAGAACGGGTTTTCTTCATCTATGAGGAATAGGCTTATAGTCGAAAATAAGATGAAAAAAAAAAGGCCTACAAAGATAATTTTTTTAAAACTAAATTTACCCAACTGAATTGCTCGTTATTTATCTTACTATTTATATTGCTCTCTATGTTGCTGCTACTTTATCAGCCTATCAATTTTTCTACTAAGCTCTCTTTTTCAGCTTGTTATAATCATACCCCAGCAACTTACATATCTCTTTCACATCCAAAGTTTCTTTTTCTAGCAAGGTTTCTGAGAGTTTTTTTAATTTAGATAAATTTGTGGTTAATAACTTCTTAGCATCTCTATAAGACTTATCCAAAATATTTTTTATCTCTTTATCAATTTTTAACTTAATATCAGCTGAATAAGTTTTTTCTCCATTGCCCATGCCATTACCAAAGTAGCCTAAGGTCTTATCATTTTCTCCGTAAAATATGGGACCTAAACTACTTAGACCCCATTCGCAAACCATAGACCTAGCTATCTGAGTAGCCCGCTCAATATCATTCATGGCCCCATTAGTAACGTCCTTAAAGATTATTTCTTCGGCAATCCTTCCGCCATAAAGTACTTTAAGTTCAGCCTCCAAATGCTTTTTCGACATAGTCAGTTTGCCATCCTCTGGAAGAAAATGGGTTACCCCCAACGCCCTCCCCCTAGGAATGATGGTTACTTTGTTTAAGTCATTGGCTTCAGGAGTGAGCAAGCTAACCAAAGCATGTCCCGCTTCGTGATAAGCAGTATTCTTTTTTTCTTTGGGGTTAACGAAAATGGACTTTCTCTCAGCCCCCAACATAATCTTATCTTTGGCCAACTCCAAATCTACTTGAGTTACTTCTTTACGATTATCCCGAGCTGCAAATAAAGCTGCTTCGTTAATTAGATTAGATAAATCAGCACCGGTAAAACCAATCGACCCTCTGGCTATGGTTTCAAAATCAACGTCCTTCTTTGAATACCTAATTTTCTTAGCGTGTAGCTCTAAGATTTCCTTCCTACCCTTTATATCAGGGATGTCGACCACGACTTGGCGATCAAACCTACCCGGCCTTAAAAGTGCTTTGTCCAAAACATCAACTCGGTTAGTAGCTGCTACGATGATAATCCCCTGCTCGTTATTAAAGCCATCCATCTCTACCAAAAGCTGATTAAGGGTTTGCTCCCTCTCATCATTTCCTCCTCCATAACCAACCCCTCGGGCCCGTCCCACAGCGTCAATCTCATCGATAAATATAATACAAGGAGATTTCTTCTTAGCATTTTCAAAAAGGTCTCTAACCCGAGAAGCACCAACGCCCACGAACATTTCTACGAAGTCAGAACCTGAAATACTGAAAAAAGGCACATGGGCCTCCCCAGCAATAGCCCGGGCTAGTAAAGTTTTACCCGTACCGGGCGAGCCTACCAAAAGTACCCCTTTAGGAATCCTAGCTCCAATCTGGACAAACTTCTGAGAATTGGAGAGAAACAAAACTATATCTTCCAAATCAGCTATGGCCTCTTTACAACCCTTGACATCGCTAAACCTTTCTTTAATCTTTTCTTTGTCAACGACATTAGCCTTGCTTTTTCCGAAATTGAAGGCCTCGCCCCCTCGACCCCTTATTTGACGAGAAATGATGAACCAGAAAAAAAGCATTAAAAAAATCCAGGGCAACCACTGCAAAAATATAAGCAGCACTTTGGACTGTTCTCTTTTTTCTGAGGTAATCTTTACTTCATTATCAATTAGTATTCTAATGAGGTCGTTATCAATGTAAGGAATTCGGGTGGTGTACTCTATACCGTCTTTAGCAAAGTCAATTATATTTAAATTCTCAACGATATGAGCTTCCTTGATAATGCCATTTTCAACGTCTTTAATAAAATCCGAGTAAGCGACCTCTACCCTCTTACTACTTTCATTGTCTTGGGTATAAAGGCTGAGCAGAGTAAAAACCAAAAGTATAGAAATTAAGAAAATAGAAAACTTATTCCAAGAAGAACCATTATTTTTTTTATTTGGATCTTGGTTGGGTGGCTTTTTTTTAGGATCTCGCTCTTTATTTTTCAACTTCTTCTCTAAGTCGTTTAAGAATTTCGTCTTTTCTGGGTCTTTTTTATCACTCATTTTTTTAGTTCTTAGCCTTTATTTCAGCTTTTACATAGTCCGTTTAATATAAAATAAGTTTATTTTAAAAAAAATCAAATTTTCTCTTTCTTAAAATTTACCTATCCAGCAACTGTTCAATGGTTATTACTAAATAGTCATCGTCATGAATTGAAAGTAAAATCTTAGGGAGAAAATTTTAGAGAGCATCATAACTCCCACCCACCGAAAAAGTTACACCCTAAATATTCTACCTCTATAAATACTATAACTATTATAACTATGCCCTAATCCCTGACTGCTCTAAAAGGGCCTCTGGGTTTGGTTTCTTGCCCCGAAAGGATAGGTATAAATCCATAAAGTCTTCGCTGCCGCCCTTCTCTAAAATATTTTTTAAGAAGCGTTGGGCCCACTTTTTGTTGAATATACCATCTTTTATAAACACGCTGAAAGCATCGGCCGCTAAGACCTCAGCCCATTTGTAACTATAATAACCAGCCGAATAGCCACCACCGAAAATATGAGTAAAACTATTTTCGAAACGATCTTGCTTCAGCTTAGTAAAAACGCTAACCTGTTGGTTAATCTTTACGGCTATGGCATGAGGGTCATTTGACTTATCGGGATAGTCGGCGTGCAGGTGCATATCTAAGAGAGCAAATTCTAGTTGCCTTAGCATGGCCAGGGCTGAGTTATGGTTCTTAGTCTTTTTAATGATAGTGAAGTATTTCCGAGGAAGGGGTTTTTTAGTTTCAAAATGCGAGCTAATGAATTTAAGACCCTTCTCATCCCAAGCCCAATTCTCTAAGAACTGAGAAGGGAGCTCAACCCCATCCCAAGGCACCCCGTTGATCCCACTAAAGGGCAGATAATCAACCTTGGTGAGCAAGTGATGCAGAACATGCCCCATCTCATGGAAAAGGGTTACCACATCATTATGGGTTAAGAGGGAAACACCTTTTTTATCTGGCGGAGTAAAATTAGTTACCAGGTAGGCTACTGGGAGTTGCACTGGGAGCTGCACCGGAAGTTGCTTAGAACCCCCAGGGTTTTTACGAGCCAAGCATTCGTCCATCCAAGCCCCACCTCTTTTGCCTTCTCGGGCGTAAAAATCTAAATATAAATGCCCTACTAATTTTTTACTCTTGGATTCAATCAGATTATAAAACTGAACTTCTTGGTGCCAAACATTGGGTTCGCCAGCATTGGGGCTAGTTTCAGCTTTGACGAAAAGGTAACCAAAGAGCTTTTCGACAATCTGGAAAAGGCCCTCTAAAACCTTAGCCGCAGGGAAATACTCTTTTATCTTTTCCTCATCATAGCTAAATTTTTCTTCTTTGATTCGCTCACTCAAAAAAGCTACATCCCAAGGATTAATTGATTTGGAATTGGTCAGCTTTTTATTGTAATCGCTTAGGTCTTGCTTTTCTCGCTTCGCTTGGGGAAGGCTTTTATTTTTCAAACCAACTAAAAAGCGAACCACTTCCGAATATGACTTAGCCATCCTATCCTTGAGCTGCTTCACCGTATGATCCTTGAAGCCGAGCAGTTTAGCTTTATCTCTTCTCAGTTTAAGGATCTGCTTGATAAGCCTAGAATTATTTCTTTTCCCTCGAGTAGCCCTAGTGATGAAAGCCAAATATAACTTCTCTCGCAAAGCTGGGACCTTAGAATACTTCATGAAAGGAATGAAACTAGGTGCTTTTAAGGTAAAAGCCCAAGTCATTTTTTCAGAGCTTTTTAGCTTTTTAGTTCCTTGTTGATTTTTATTTTTACTTCTTTTTTTGGCTTCATCTTTAGCCCTAGCGATTAAAGGCTCGGGCAGCCCCGCTAAATCCTCTTCTTTATCAACCACGAGAGCAAAGTCATCCGTATCGTCTAAAACATTATCTGAAAAAGTTTTACTTAGCTTAGCCAGCTCTAAATTAATCTTTTTATATTTAGCCTTAGCAGAAGCACCAAGCCCCACACCATTTAGCTCAAAGGCCTCTATGCCCTTTTCAACTAATCTTTTTTGAACTTGGTTTAAACCGAGCTTAGGAAAAGATTTTTTTATTTGTAAGTAACTATGGTAAATGTCTTCGTTTTGGCTTACGTAAATAAAGAACTTATTAAAGTCTTCTAAGGTTTCACCGTGAATTTTTCTTATTTTGGGGGTGTTGGCTACATTGGTTAAGTGGCTGATTAAACCAGCTATTTTCCCTACTTCCTCCACTATTTCCTCTAAGGCAAAAATGAAATTAAGGTCTAAGTTGGACTGACCTTTTTTGCTCTCGCTAATCAGGGAATCAACTTTTTTTTTAGCCTGATCAATCTTATTTTTAACCCACTTAACGGTTAACTTTTTTTTATAAAATTCAAAATTAGGAAGATAAGGATAAGGCAAATTTGGTTTAACTAATGATTGATTTCGGATTAATTTTGTTTTTTTATTTTAAAGATCCTACCTAAGAGCATGGCTAATGGGATGACCAAAAGGGACAAAAGAGCCCCCATTTTCGCGGCCCCTTGGAGTGAGGGTTCTTGATAGGCCTCCCCTGCTATAAAAAGAGACACCGTAAGCCCTAGCCCGGCGATAAGACCAATAACGACTAACTCGTTCTTCTTGATGTTGCCCGGCAACTTGAAACCAATTATATGGGCTAAGGAAGAGAAAATGAAAATACCAATGGTTTTTCCCAGTTTTAAAGAAAAAAGAATGATCCAAGTTAAGGCATTGATGCTGGAAAACACCACCCCTGCATTCATAAAAGAAAAGAAAAATAAGCCTAAATCCACAGGATACTTAAAGATGTGCTCGAAAGTTATGAGTGGGCTATGCTTCTCTCCCTTTAGCTTATTGTGGGGCAGGAATAAAATAATTGGAACCAAAGCCAGAGCCGGATGCAGGTGGGAGTAAATAAGCCCTAACCAAGAAGGGATACCGGCCAAACCGAGGTACCAAAAAATGTTACGCACCCCTTTAGCTCTAAGGACAAAAGCAATGACAATAGCAAAGAGGTTTATGATCAGGAAAGCTGGCTCAACCGGGTAGTCCGGGGAAGGATAAAAAATAGCGATGATGATTAGCCCGATGGCATCATCCCCTACGGCTAAGAGCAGTAAGAAAGAAATCGCTGGATGCTTAGCTCCGAAAACAAAGCGAGCTACCATCCAAGCCAAAGCAATGTCTGTGGCTATGGGAACAGCCCAACCCCTAAAGATTAAATCTTTGCTGTAAGCCTCTAAACTAGCATAATCGAAAATATTAAAAAGAAAAAAAATGATAACGGGACCTAATATTCCACCCAAGGTAGCGGATAAAGGATTGATAGCTTTCCTAAAGTCGTTTAGCGGCCCCCCCGGCTCAAAGGCAACGGCTATTTCCACCGCAGCAATGCCAAAGAAAAAGACCATAAAAATGTCATTGATAATGAAATGAGGCGTCAGTTTCTTACCTAAAAAAGTACCCCCGTTTAGTAGGTCATACTCAACTAGGCTATAATAGCTTTTATAATCTGCATTAGCCCACAACAAAGCGACCACTATACCAAAAAGCAGTGGCAGAGAGAAAGTTTGAAGTATGCTTTGTATTTTTTTTGATCTACTCATATTCTTTGCTTAAAATTTACTCTAGACAACAACTATTCAATTATTATATTATATTTTTTGTTTCCTGAGAGAAATAATATATTTTTTTATCATTAAACATCAGCCCAACCTTTTGCTCTACTTTAAACTTTACCTCGCCACTGTCTCTAATAATAAAATTATTCTCTCCTACCCTAACGTAGTAAAAGTTTTCTGCTCCAGTGTACTCAATCACCTCCACCTTGCCAGTTAGATGACCTTCACTCACCTTAACTAACTTAATATCATCAGGACGAATACCTAATAAAATATTGGGGTGGGCTTTTAGCTTTTTCTCTAAGTCTTTTTTTATTTTAGAATTATCCTTAAGTTTAAGTAAATTATTGGAAGCGTTCATCGAATAAGAAAAAATATTCATCTTTGGGGTACCAATGAATTCAGCCACAAATAGGCTATTGGGCTTCTCATAAATTTCTTTAGGGCTACCAGTTTGAATGATCTGCCCCCGATTTAAAACAACGATCTTATCGGCCAAGGTCATGGCTTCTATTTGATCGTGGGTAACATAGATCATGGTACTCTTTAATTTTTGATGAATCTTAGCTATCTCATAGCGCATATTGACACGAAGAGCGGCATCAAGGTTGGAAAGAGGCTCATCGAAAAGAAATGCCTTGGGATCCCGAACAATAGCTCTACCAATAGCGACCCTCTGCCTTTGGCCTCCAGAAAGCTCTTTGGGATAACGCTTTAAAAGCTCGCTTAGTTGTAAGATATTAGCGACCTGATCTACCTTGGAATCAATTTGCTTTTTAGGCAACCCAATGGTCTTTAAAGCGAAACCTAAATTTTTTCTTACCGTCATATGGGGATAAAGCGCGTAGGATTGAAAGACCATGGAAAGCCCTCGCACATTAGCTCCTTGTTCGCTCACTTCCTGGTCGTCTATAAAAATTTCTCCTGAGCTAACGTCCTCCAAGCCAGCGATGATGCGCAGCAGGGTTGATTTGCCACAGCCCGAGGGGCCAACAAAAACCACAAAATCTCCGTCAGCTATTTCTAAATTTATGTCGTTGAGAACCTGGGTGCTTTTAAAAAACTTTTCTACCTTAGCTAATTTTATTTTTGCCATTGTTCTTATTTCTTATCTTAAAATTCATCTAAAACCATCGCCAAATAAATAGCCGCCGTCCAAGAAAACCTTTGCCCTCCCAAAGGGGAGCCATCTACCGGACTGTAGTACTCATAAAAAGCAGATTTCTCAATTACCCCTAAAGTATCACCCTTTATTTTTTTATGAAAAAATTCTTCCGTGACTTCAGCTTTTTTGCTTACCCCTTCACTTAACCTTTCACCTAAACCTTTACTTAACCCCTTAGCTATCATAAAATTCATTATTGCCCATACCGGCCCCCTCCAGTAGCGTTTAGGATCAAATTTACCATGGCGCGGGTCAGCACTCGGGACCAGGAACTCAGCCTGCTCAGAAATCAGCTTTAAATTCTCTAACATTACTTTCGACTTTTCTGACATCTCTTCTTTAGCAGACAACTTAGAATACCAAAATAAAAAAGCACTATTAGAGATAACTTCTGAAAATTCATCAGTCAATAGGTTTTTTGCAGCAAAAGATTTTATCTTGGCATTCCAATAAAAGACTGAGCTAGCCTCCATCTCTTTTATCCACTGCCGAAGTTTAACTTGGGCTGCTTTATCATTCCATTTCTCTGCTAAAAAAAGTAAATCGTGATGTGCCCGCAGTAAGATAAAAAAAATTCCCACATCCGTCACACAGAAAGGGCCTCGGCGCATTTCTTTATAGTCCCAATCTTTACTTTTATGATTTTCTAAAATGGTCAAAAACTTTTTATAATCTTCCTCGGTCGGCCTCTGGCTGTTATCAACGAAATTTGTATCCCTACGCTTGTTCTTTATAGCAGACCCTTGCTGAGCTACCCGAACCCCTTTCATTCCCCCGTCAAAGTCAATGCTATTGTCTCTGCCAGACTCCCAAGGGTGAACCACATAGATCATACCAGTTTTTTCATCTCGTCTTTCCTTCATCCACCACCCATGCCAGAGCAAGGTTTTTTCATATAGTTCTCTGGCTTGGTCATTAGCTTTATTATAATTATCTTTTTCTACCAGGTGCCTTAGCACCGAGGCTAAAACTGGCGGCTGTGAATAACAAGAGGTTGGGCAAGAAGGTGAAACTCCAGAAGATGAACCCCAAGGCGAACCCCAGACCTTAGGCCCCGGAAAATAGTTGGGGTCATCTTTGTGAAAAACGATATGTGGCACCATGCCATTGGGCCACTGAGCCCCCAGTAAATTTTCAATTTCTTGCCAGGCCCTAGGCAGGTCAAAAAAAGAAAAACCTAAGGCACAAAAGACAGAATCCCAATTCCACTGGAAAGGGTAAAGTTTATCGCTGGGAATGGTATACCCCCCTCGATCATTCTCTTTCAGGATTTGCTGAGCTTGCTCGATAAAAGATTTCATAAAAGATTATATTTTAATTCCTATGATATTTTTTTTCTTGATTTCAAAGAGTACAACCAAGCCCCGATAGAAAGAATAATATAAAGCGCCAGGATAAATAGTACCTGTTCAATCTTATTCACAAATTCATAATATAGGATTAGCCCCCCACCCACGAATAAACCTATTATCGAGGTAAAGGTTAGGAATACCGAGGAGTTGGTTTTTTCCCTGATGCGGTGATTGGTAACGGCTATTAAAAAGGATACTAACAAAAAAGTAATGCTGCCAAACTCAAGGATAAGTTCTAAGCCACCGCCCAGTATCATGAGGCCAGCAAAAGCAGCCATGGTTATGATTGCATAGCGAGGGATATTATCTTTACGAATGGATAACCAGCTGGGGAAATAACCATCTCGAGCTATCACAGCCACTTGCCGAGACGAGCCGAATATAGTCCCACTGACTGCACTACTCGTGGCTAACAAAGCCCCAAAAATGACTAAGTTAGCCCCTAAGCCACCTAAGACCTTTTCAGCCCCAGCAGCGAGAGCATACTCTTTATTTTGTATGAGCTCTTCTTGAGGTATCGATAATAAAGCACCCAAAGAAATAATCACATACAAAAGCGTAGTTATTATTACCGCTAAATATATCCCCCTTTTTATATTTTTTTCCGGGTCTTCTACTTCATCGACAGCATTGATGACTAGTTGGAATCCTTCATAAGCAACAAAGGTTAAAGAGGAAACGATAAGCACCGAAAAAAAGCTAGTACGCTCAAAATCAAAGTTTAAATCGCCAATGAAATTATCCAGGTTAGGGGCACCTTCTTTAATGAAGAAAAAAGAAATGAATATGAGAACGATGAGCTTGGTATAGACCATTAAGTCTTCAATTTTTCCCATCCCCTTAACGCTCCATACATTGACTAGCGTAAAGAAACCAATCATAGCAATGGCCGTGATCTTCCTCACTAAGACGTTATCGGCAAAGGAAGTGCCACTCAGAGCATAGGAAGAAAAAGTATAGGCATACAAAGCCAAAGTGCTTATATAACCAAAGATGACCAACCAACCAATTATCGAAGCAGATAAATTTGAATTAGGGTAGGTCCGCTTAACAAACGAGTAGGTAGCACCTTCATCCTTATAATAAACCCCTAACTTCACATAGGAATAAGCGGCTAGGAAAGCCACTAAACCACCAACCCCAATTGCTATCGGGGTTAAGTTGCCAATGATGGAAGTAGAAATTCCTAATATGGTAAAAATACCTCCACCTACCATGCCACCAATAGCAATGGCAACCAACTCTATTAAACCTAAATTTTTTTTCTGCTGCATCTACTTCTTTACTTTCTTTAACTGCATTAATTATTACCCTTTTGTTACCCTTTATTACTACCCTTTGACGCTCCCAGCCGTTAAACCTGAAACCAAAAACTTTTCTAAGACCAGGAAAAGAACGATGACTGGGATAGTGGCGATGACCGACCCGGCCATCAAGTATTGCCGAGGGACTTCAGAGCTATTAAGCGAAACTATCCCCCGAGACAAAGTAAAAATTTCCACCCTATCTAAGAACATAAAAGCGAATAGGAATTCATTCCAAGCTATCATGAACACATAAAGAGAAACCGAGACCAAGGCTGGCAGGGACAAGGGCAAAGTGATCTTGATTATCACGGCTAAGCGATTAAGTCCATCCATGAGCCCAGCCTCTTCTAACTCAAAAGGGATGTTCTTGAAATATCCCTGCAACATATAAAGAGCCACGGGGATGGTGGTAGCGGGATAGACTATTAGTAACCCCAAGAAACTATCACGCAGCCCTAACTGAGAGAATATGGCATAGAGTGGAATAACCAAAATGATGGCTGGCACCATGTAAATGAGTAGCAGCCCTTGGAAGAATAAATTCCTTCCTGGGAAACGCAACCTAGCGATGGCATAGGCTCCGGGAACAGAAAAGGCTAAGGTGATCAAAACCGTGATGGCTGAAACCAAAGCTGAGTTGAGAAGGAAGTTAGAAAAGTTGAATTCGGTTAATAGCTTTTTATAGCTGAGCAAAAAATAGTCTAAGCCTTTACTAAAATCTAAGGAAAAATCTAAGGGATTTAAAAGGAGCTCTTGCTGGCTTTTAAAACTAGTTATTATCATAACAAAAAAAGGAATGGCTACGATCAGGACAAAAAAAATCAACCCCAAAATTTTTATAGAGCGAATAAAAATCAACTCGGCGTCATAACGGCTCAAGTTGAATATATTTATCTTTTTCAAAACATTATTTAAAATTAAGATGAGAAAAACCACGAAAGCACTAGCATTAAACAAATAGACTATCGGATGTTCGCTAAAACTAACGACGAAGGGCTTCCCCCCGCTGACTAAGAGCAGACTAATAAGTACAATTAAATAGCGTAAAGCCCAGAGTAGTTTTCTGTTGCTAAACTTTTTTTCATCAACAAAAAAAAACAAGGCCGAGGCCACCAAAGCTGGGATGACTCCAAAATGGAAACTTGGTAGAGAATAATCCTTAGCGAATATGGATTCAGCTATGGCTAGCAAAAATAATAAAGCTGGCCCCCAGACCAAAGACAAAAAAGCTAAAACGATAGAAAAAGATAAAGCATTTTTGAAAAGAAGAAGTTTATTTTTTTTCATGGCCATTTGATTTGTAAGCTAAATTTAGCATGTTTATACTCGAAGGTTAATTAATTATTCACGATAAAATATACCAAAATATGCCACTCATATACTAGATAAATCCAAACCGATCCCAGCAGTGATCCCAGCGGTTTAAATATCTTAACATATAAACAGTTATTTCTATGATTAAATCTAAACTCATTTTCTTTGATGTGAATGATGCTTTAGCCTATACCTTTACCTTGTACATGTGCAAGGGTGATAGCTTTTCTTAGTTTTTCTTATTTTCAAAGGAGATTGACTAGTTAAGAGTAACTTAGCGTAATCTTAGCACTTCCAATATTTTAGCCTTATAACCTTATTCTAAGTTTATACTCAGTTTTGTATTCCTCTGAGTACTCTTGTGAGAGTACTAATTTTTACTTCATTTTCCTTTGCTTTCATTAGTTTAATATTCCATGTTATAATTTGCCCTAAAACAAATTGGGAGATTTTTTTTTATGAAAAGAACAAAACGTTATTTATTTTCTTTCTTATTTTCTTTAGTGATGCTGGCTTGGTTAACAGCCTTTTTGGTGGGCTGTAGTCAGACCACAGCTACACCTGGTAGTAGTGCTGATACTGATACCCAGGAACCTTATATCGGGATTGGTAGTTGGCAAGACCTGCAAAATATTACCAACAACCTAGCCATAGCCTTGACCAACGACTCAGCGACCAACAACTATGTACAGACGAACGATATCACCTTCCCCAACCCGGGAGTGGATGGCTTTGACATGGCAGGGTTTATGCCCATAGGGAGCGATAGTACCCCTTTCAATGGTAGCTACAACGGTAATGGCTACAGCATCAGTAACTTCTACATCAACCGCACTGGTGATTATATCGGACTCTTTGGCTATGTTAAGGGGGCAAATACCGTCATCGAGAACGTACGGCTCAGTATATCTAACGTAACCACACTAAGCAGCGGATCAACGGTCGGGGCTTTGGCTGGTGAAGTAGCCCAAGGCACCATCCGCAATGTAGAGGTTGTTGGTAATGGAACGGTTACTACTAGGGCAACCGGAGGTGGGATAGTAGGGCGTCTAGGTGGAGACCAAGAAACCTTAACCGCCTCTGTGATCAATTCCTATTCAGAAGTTAACGTTCGACATAATAGTGGTACTTTTGGAATATTAGGGGGATTAGTTGGCAACGTGAATACTTTTGGAACAGTAATCGGCTATGCTACCGGGACTGTTGGTAGTGGGGCTAGTGTTGGAAGCTTGGTCGGTAGTTCAGAAGGATCCATCATTGGCTATGCCACGGGTAGGGTTTTTAGTAATCGTGATGATAGTGGGTTAGTTGCAGAAGTTAGTGGCACCCCAAGCATTATCGGATACTGGGATGAGGCCAGCACCGGGCAGACCAATAGTGCTGGTGGTGGTCAGGGCATATCCAGTATAGCCAATGTGCATTTTGCTAATGGTATCTATGAAGATAGACGCTCCGGGGCTACTAACCGGGTCTTCAACAACGCCACTTTCCTGCAGTACTTCAACCTACCCGGGGCTAGTTTCACTTGGCCCACTTTGAAGCCAGTAGTAAATCAATAGTGAGATAGTAGGATTAGGCTGTTGGATTGGGGTTATTCGATTAGGCTTATTTTAGGCTTATTCTAACGGCTTCTAAGAGATAGAGTTTTATTTAGTTAGTCCGGGCTTTTTACTATGACCCGCACTATAACCCGTATCCCGGGCTTGAAGTTAAAACCCAAAGAAAGATTTCTTTTTCTTGCCGGGGTCAGTTTTTTCGTCGGCGGTTAAATCAGAGATCTCTTGATAGAGCCGCTTGACCGCTTCCTTGGGCTTGACCGGGATCACCACCTGCACCTTGAGGAACAGGTCGCCTCTGATGCCGCTGTTGAGCTGGGGCATGCCTTCGCCCTTCACCCGGAGCGTAGTGTCGTTTTGAGTGCCGGGGGCTATTTTGATTTGAATGGTCTTATCGGAAATGGTGGTGAAGTTCACCTTGTCCCCTAAAACCGCTTGGGGGACTTTGATGGCCAGGGTGGTGTAGAGGTCGTTGTCCTCTCTTTCATAGGTGTCGTGCTCTTTTATCTTGATGGACAGGTAAAGGTCTCCGGCATCGCCTCCCTTTACGCTTTCGCCTTCTTCGGGAATTTTAATGCTTTGCCCCTCGTCTATGCCAGCGGGTATATTGACCTTCAAGGTCTTTTTTTGATAGGTAACCCCCTGCCCCTTACAGCTATAGCAGGGAGATTTTATTACCTTGCCCTCGCCCTTACAGTTATAGCAAGTCGTATTAATACTAAAAATCCCCCGGTTCTGCCTGAGCTGCCCGGTTCCCCCACACTTAGGACACTCGCTAACCTCAGAGCCGGGAGAGGCCCCGCTACCATTACACTCGGTGCAGGAGGCCTTTTTGTTAAAACTAATCTCCGTCTTCTTGCCGGCATAGGCCTCTTCTAAGGTGAGGGCGTATTCATACTTAAGGTCACTGCCTCGGGCCCTGCGAGACCTCCGGCCTCCGCCACCAAAGAAGTTTTCAAAGATGCTTTCTCCTCCGCCACCAAAGGCGTCTTCGAAAATATCCCCAAAAGGATTTTTCCCGCCCATGTCGAAGCTGAAACCTCCACCGCCCGCACCACCAGCTGCTTGATGGCCGAAGTTATCATAGGCGGTTCGCTTCTCCTGGTTGGAAAGCACCGAGTAGGCTTCGTTAATTTCTTTAAACTTTTCTTCGGCCTTAGCGTCCCCTTTATGCTTGTCGGGATGATTTTCAATGGCCTTCTTGCGGTAAGCCTTTTTTATCTCTTCCAAAGAGGCCTGCTTGGATACCCCCAGAACTTCATAATAATCTCTTTTACTCATAATCAATCACATCACCTAAAAAAACCTTACCTAAAAACCCTTATAAAGTTCTCATTACAGGCTTTCAACCTTGCCGCCCATAACTTTTCCCATAACCTTTTTATGAGTAAAAGCATAGTGGAGCAGCAGCGGGAAGAGCAGCAACCAAGCAATCAGTTAGCCTAACTTTTAACCTAGAAACCTCTCTAAAACTCTTACTTCTTATCTTTGTCATCAACCACTTCGTAGTCAGCGTCTTTGACTTCTTTATCATCCTTGGCTTTGCCGGTGTCATTCTCTGCACCACTTGCTGCACTATCAGCTCCCTCCGAAGCACCTGGATTAGCCCCGGCGCCACCTTGACCAGCAGCTCGGCTGCTCCACCGGCTGCCTGAGCTGCTTGGGCTTCCTTGTAAAGCATTTCACTCAGCTTATGCGAAGATTTGGTTAACTCTTCCACGGCCTTTTCTATCTGGACCTTGTCTTCACCAGCAACCACTTCTCTTAGCTTCTTGACCGCTTGGTTTATCTTTTCTTTTTCGGCGGCATCTATTTTGCTTTCATTGGACTTTAAAGTCTTTTCGGTTTGATGAATGAGATTATCAGCGTTGTTTTTAACCTCAGCTAATTCTTTTTTCTTTTTATCTTCCTCTCTTTTGGCTTCTCCATCTTTAACCATTTTGTCTATTTCGTCGTCCGATAGGCCACTAGAGGCTTCAATGCGGATTTTATTCTCCTTGCCCGTGCCCATGTCTTTAGCACTTACATTGAGTATACCATTAGCATCAATATCAAAGGTTACCTCTATCTGGGGCATACCCCTGGGTGCTGGAGGAATGTCCACCAGGTCAAACTTACCCAAAAGCCGGTTGTCTCGGGCCATTTCTCTCTCACCCTGAAAGACATGGATACTCACTGCGCCCTGGTTGTCCTCGGCGGTAGAAAACACCTGGCTCTTTTTGGTTGGGATGGTGGTGTTCCTATCTATTAGCTTGGTCATTATCCCCCCCAGGGTTTCTATTCCTAGAGAAAGCGGGGTAACGTCAAGCAGTAAAACGTCTTTCACATCACCACCTAAAATACCTCCTTGAATGCTAGCCCCAATGGCCACCACCTCGTCTGGATTAACTCCTTTGCTGGGGTCTTTTTTGAAAATATCTTTTACGACTTTCTGCACGGCTGGTATCCTAGTGGAACCACCTACCAAAAGCACTTCATCAATTTCATCCGTGCTTAGCTTGGAGTCTTTTATAGCGTTTTCACATGGCACTCTGAGCCTTTCGATGACGTTATCAATGAGCTGCTCAAACTTAGCTCGGGTTAGGTTAATGTTAAGGTGCTTAGGCCCAGAACTATCTGCGGTGATGAAAGGTAAATTAATGTCCGTGGAAGTGGTAGCCGAAAGCTCTTTTTTAGCTTTCTCAGCGGCCTCTTTTAGTCTCTGCAGGGCTATGCTATCCGACCTTAGATCAACGCTGTTGTCTTTCTTGAATTCCTCAGCTAAATAGTCAATGATGATCTGATCGATATTGTCCCCCCCTAGGTGGGTATCACCATTGGTTGACTTTACCTCGAAAACTCCGTCTCCCAGTTCCAAAATAGAAATATCAAAGGTACCACCTCCGAAGTCAAAGACGGCTATTTTTAGATCTTTTTTCTTGTCCAGGCCATAAGCCAAGGCAGCTGCGGTTGGTTCATTGACGATCCGCTTAACGTCCAGCCCGGCGATCTTACCAGCGTCCACCGTGGCCTGCCTTTCTGAGTCATTGAAATAAGCGGGTACCGTGATGACCGCCTCTTTAACCGTTGTGCCCAGATAGTCTTCGGCTGCTTGCTTCATCTTTTCTAAGATTCGGGCTGATATTTCTTGCGGAGTGAACTCTTTATCGTCTATCTGTACCTTGACTTTGTTCCCCGAGTCTTTAACCTGATAAGGAAAGTTTTTAGTCTCACTGGCTATATCCTGGTACTTCTGCCCCATAAACCGCTTGATAGAATATATCGTCCTCTTGGGGTTAGATACCATTTGGTTTTTAGCGGGTTGCCCGACTAGGGTCTCGCCCTTATCGGTGTAGGCCACTACCGAAGGGGTCGTACGCAGGCCCTCCGCATTTTGAATTATCACTGGCTCTCCGCCTTCCATCACAGAAACACAAGAGTTTGTGGTTCCTAAATCTATTCCAATTATTTTTGACATATGATTTTCTCCTATTATTTAATGTTTTTTTTCTTTTTTACTTGGTTCATTTTCCTCATCCTTATTTGCTTCTTGCTTATTCGTTTCACTTTTGGGCCTAGCTATTTTTACAATGGCCTCACGGATCATTTTTTCATGAAAAAAATAACCCTTTTGATAAACTTCAATCACCTTTTCCTCATCCCCGTCTTCTATGAAATGGACCGCTTGATGCAGCGAAGGGTCAAACTTGTCGTTTATCTCAGTAGAATTTTTTATACCATTTTTTTCTAAAAGCTCATCGATTTGCTTTTTTAAAAGCAGGAATCCCTCCAGGAAAGATTTTACCTCAGGGTTGTCGCTCTTGATTTCGATAGCTTTTTCATAGCCATCAACTATGCCCAAAAATGCCTTAAAAAATTCTTCTCCCCCATAGCGGAGCAGGTTCACTTTTTCCTCCTGCACTCGCTTGCGGTAGTTGTCAAACTCAGCTTTCTGTCGCTTGGCTAAATCTTCCATTTCGTCTTTGGCCTGCAGGAGCTGATCGTACTTTTCTTTTAGTTGGTTTAGCTCGCTTCTTAGAGCCATAACTTCTTCTCCACTATATTCCTCATCGACTCCTTCGCTAACCTCTGCCCTAGTTTCAGCTTCTGTCGCTTCAACTGGTTTAGCAGGTTTTACATCCCCCTCTTTTACCTTTGAGTCTTTTTCCAAATCGCTTTCAGGTTTAGAAGACGCAGGGTTAGCAACTTCGTCTTTTTGGTTCTTATTATCTTCTCTTTTACTTTTTCCTAAGTTTGAGGCTTTTTCTCGTGAAATCATTACTAATTCTTTTAAAACCATGGCCCATATTGTGATTTACATTACGACCCATGACCAGGCTATTAATACGGTAAATGAATACCGCTAATAAATCTTTTTTAATTTTTATATGAAAAAGATAATTTAATTTAAAAAATAGTCAAATTTTAAGAGCTCTGTCTCCGTTTAATGCGAAGCTGGCCGCTACGGGTATTTTTAGATATTTTTCAATTTATTTTTTCTGGTTAGCTGACTCTTTGTTCATTTTTTGTCTTAGCTGTTTTTCTTAATTTATTCCTCGAAAGCAAATTATCGGTAACTTAACTTAAAATTTATTTATAGATTACGGTCGCATATAATTTCTTGAAAAAATATGAGTTGCTTTAAAGTCGAGAAAAGTGAAGCCTATTTTTTCAAAAATTATCTAGCGACCTTGACCTTTTTTGCTTACTTTTTTAGGTCAAGCTAAAAAAGTAAGAAGGGAAAATTACGACGCGACGGGGGAAGATTTTTTTTGCTCACCTGAGCAAAAAGCGGTGTTCGTAGACCTTGGGTTCAATCTTCTGGGCTAGGGCTTCTAACTCTTGGCGGAGCTTTTTGATGAGCTGGTTGTACTGAGCATCGTCGCTTTTGTGGTTCATCTTGCCCTTAGCGTTGCGGCCCTGAAAATGCTCGCGGATGTCGTAGAGCGAAGCATTGACGTTGTAGTCCATGTTGCTCTTGGTTTCCTGGTGGTAGTAGCTCCACAGTTCCCGGCCGGCGCTGAAGACAGCCTGGGCCTGGGGCGAGAAGGCTAGTGGGGTAGTCCTTTCGGGTTCGGCGAAGGCTTCCTGGTCTTGGTCTTGCTTGGGGTCGGGCTGGGCCTGTCCCCGGATGAAGTCGGTCATAAAGCTACTGGCGAACCTCTCCCCGGCTCCCACCTCCAACTCGGTGAAGGGTATCCAATGGTTTTCCCGGTTGGTATGCTCGTTGGTGCCCTCGTTGGCAACCTCTTGACTGGTGATCCTGTTTTGCCCGTGGAACAGGGTGTAAGCCAGGCAATCACTTTGGAACTGCGTATCACTCTGCCAGCCGTCCCTGGGCGTCAGGAACTGATCCCGGTCGTTGATCCAAGTGGCAGGGATGGCATGACGAACGGCGAAGTAGATGGATGCTTGGATAATATTCGTATATGTTATTAAAAATTGTCCTGCCTTTTCATTGTAAATTGTTTTTGGATTAACAATAGCGATTAAATTTTGATTTTGAAAGTCATTGCCCTTGAAAGGGAACTTGCCTATTAGATTAGGATAAGATTTATTCCCTCTGTAAGGTTTAATCCATTCGTTTATATAATCATCATCATTAGCAACGTAATAATTTTTCTTTCCTTGGTAAATCCCACTCTCATCAAAAATATCAGATAGTATGTGATTAAATTTTTCTTTATAATTAGTATTCCATACCATGAACCCAATAGGGAATTTTCCTTTTACATTGTCAAAGGTATTAGCTGGAACAATAAACATTTTTTCTAATTTTGCTAAAAAACTTTTTCTAAAACTAATAAAATGTTGACCTTGAAGAATTTTTAATTTTGAAAAATTTGAAATAACTGAATTAGGAATTTCTTTATAAATCCTTATTAAAAACTGAGCAAAGATTTCAGCATTACCTTGACCAAGCAAACTGGCGTATCTTTCATTGACCAAAGATTGTTCAACTCCTCTTTTTCCTTCTCTTCGCTCTAATGTTTTTTTATCACTCGCCTCCGCATAGGGCGGATTGATATATATCACCAACTTCTTCCTCTGCTCGGGGTCATTGATGATGCTCTTTAGGGAGTCGGGTAGTTTGTCGAAGCTGTCGTTGAGGAAGTCGAACTGGAAGGTGTGTTTCTCCAAGAGGTTGGCTCCGTTCTCGATGCGGTCATGCATGACGTCCACGTCGGCCTGGTCCAGGGTGGAGGCCCAGATGCGGTACTTGTTGGTGAGGCCAGCCAAGAGGTTGCCGGTGCCAGCGGCACAGTCCCAGACATAGTACTCATCCTGCCAGTCTGCCCCCAGCACGGCCACTAGGTATTCCTGCGACTTCTCCACCCAGACCTTGGGCGTGTAAAAACTGCCCTTACGCTCTCTCACATCCTGGGGCACCAGCAGGTCGCGGCGGTCGATGATATAGTCCCAGTACTCTTCTTGGGGTGGACGCTCATAGATATTCCAGAATTGGTGGTGAGCTTGCTGCCCATCAGTGAAGGTGGTTTCTTTGTAGCTAAACATGCCGGCTTCGTCTATCTCTCGACTCAGGCGATAGCGGTCTATCCTGAGCAGTACATTGAGCTTGTCCTTGAGGGTCTCATTCTCCCGGGCTAGCAGGTCAGCTAAATAGAAGTCGCCATCGATGATGCCACCTTGCTTAGCTACTTCCCAATCCACGGCTATGCTGGGTTTTACCCTTTCCAGCCACTTGCTGTAGATGACCATGAAGTTGTTTTTATCTATTCTGATCTTTCTGGTGTTGCCTTGGCCTAATGTTCTTGAGACGAAGTTTTTTCTTATGAACTCTTTTAGCTCAGCGTCGTTGCGACCAAAGTAAAAGAGCAGGAAGTTTTTTTCTAAGCTCTCCCTTACCTTCTCCAAGATGAGGCTGAACTCTTTGGTCTTGAGTTCGGAGGGGGCTACGTTCCAGTTGAAGTCGTTTAGGTAAAAGATTTGACTAACGTGATCGTAGGGGATGAAGGCAATCTTCTCAGCGTCAAAAGAACCCAAGTAGGTGGGCGGTAGCTCCTGGTCAAAGGTGCGGGCCTTGCCAATGGTGAGGATGAGCTGCACCAAGGACTTGTAAATATCAGCACTGTTGCCTCGCTTGGCTTCAGCCCAGAGAAAGTAGTGGTTGGAGTGATGGGTGATGCCTTGCTTAATCGCTACTTTAGCTGCTACTGAGAAGTCGATCTTGCCAATGATCCTGGCCGTGTCATAGCCCGCGAAGTAGTCTTTGGCTACGCAGTTTTTAAGCTCTTCTTCGGGTATGGCTGGGTATTTCAAATTTTTTTTAACTTATTTTTTTGCTTAATCTCTCCTTACTTTCTCTGCTTACTTTCTCTGCTTACTTTCTCTGCTTACTTTCTCTAATAATCGCTGCGTCTTTGACCAAGGCCGCCATGCGGTAAAAGCCATGGATCATTTTTGAGTAGGGGGTTAAGAGGAAGAAGGCCAGGACTGTGCCTAAGTGGATGGGCAGGAGAAGCCCCACCCAGCCAGCTGTCATAGTCCAGTAAGGGGCCAAGAAAAGCAGCAAGCCCGTAAAGCTGACGCTAAAGAGCAGCAAGGTGAAGGCCATCTCTCCGCCCCAGATGTTAGGCACGCCTAAGTTTTTATCTGCTTTGGTTTTTAGCCAGGCCAGTCCGGCCGTGCCCACGCAGAGCATGACGCCACCCGGCACCCCGAAAAGTTTAGGAGCGGAGAGTAGTCCATAGGGACCCTCTATCTTAAATATCGTGTGCAGTATAGCCCCACTGGTGGTGGAGGCAAAGCAAAGCATAAAGCCATAAAAAGTTAGGTGGTGCATCCAACGTCTAAACTGAGAGAACCTATCCTGGTCTTCGTAGTTACAGCCATCCCCATGGCCTCCGTCTAAATTTTTTAGCTTAGCCGCCGAGCTTAGGGCCGACAGGATGTCAGCCAGCTTTAACTTAGTATTCTCTCCAGGCTCCCCCACGGCCCGCCAATAAGATCGCAGGGAAAATCCCACGGCCAAGAGTGGGAGTAGGAACGAAGGCAGGAAGATACTCACCATGAGGCCATGCGACATATAAGCATAAAAACCGGCCCCACTTTCTGGCTTTAAGGCCTGGGCTATAAAAAAAATAAAAGCCAAAGAAAGGGTAAGAAAAATGGTGATGAGCATGCCCGATCTATCAAACCAGCTGGCTAAGTTAATGCCTTTTATCTTAGGCCAAGCAAACCCTTTCCAGCTCTGGTGGCGAACTTCGGCTAAGGCCCGAGGGAAGTTAATGGCGAACTCATGGGGTGGGATGTATTGGCAGGCATAGTAGCACCCGCGGCAGTTGTGGCATAGGTTAGCCAACTGGGTGATATTACCATCCGTAAAAGGCCCTCTGTTGTCTCTTCCTTTAGCGTTATCATTACCGTTCCCCTCATCATTCCCTTTACTATTCCCCTTATTGTTCCAACTGTCGCTTTGCCTATTATTACTTTGCCTATTGATGGCGGGGAACACGGCGCAGTAGCTTTCACAGTAGCGACAGGCATTACAAACCTCGACTTGCCTCCTAGCCTCCTCTATGGCCTCCTGCATGGTTTCCCTTCCAGCTGCTTTAATATTTTTATCAAATGCTTCCAATGAAGTTAGCTCTACTAATTTATTATTATCTGCGTCTGCCATGTTCGTTGTTTAATTCATAATCCAGTTTAATTGTTTTTAATCTTTTTAATATAAGCAGCCGCTTCTCTACCGGCGATCCTACCAAAGACGGTTCCGATAGTCATGCCAAATCCGGCTAAATAGCCCTGGCCTAAGACTGAGCCAGCCATTATCTCGCCAGCGGCCCATAAATTTTCCATGTTGTTTTCCATGTTTGCTATATTTCCCTCTGTTGCTCCCGCTACTCCCTCATTCTCCCTTTGTGCCTGATTTTGTATCTGAGATTGTACCTGAGCTTTATCATTGACCTTGAGACCTAAGTAGGTGAAGGTTACCCCGGGCCGGAGCGAGTAGCCATAGAACGGAGCCTGGGTAATTGGCCTAGCCCAGTTGGTCTTAGCTGGGGTAATTCCCTGGGTGGCTACCCCATCTAGGGTTGTCGGGTGGAAAGAGCTGGTATCCCCACAAGCCGCATTGAAGTCTTTTATGGTTTTAAGGGTCTTTTCCAGTGGTAGACCCATGGCTTTCACTAACCCTTCCAAGGTATCCGATTTGAGAGGCGGAAAAACTGACGGCATGAAAAGGTTTATGGAGCGAGAGTCGATGATGACATAGCTCACTTGGTCTGGTTGAGCCGCCACCAAGCGACCCCAGATAGCATAGCGCTTGGGCCAAACGTCTTCTCCTTCGTCATAAAACCTCTCACCTCGTTTATTCACCACCACGGAAAAAGGCACGCAGTCCAAACGAGTAACGATGCCCCCATCAAACTTAGGGGCTCTGCCATCTATGGCCACGGCATGGCACTGGGTCGGATCGCCCACTGATTTTAACCCTTGCTGTAAAAGGTCGTCTAAGACCACGCCCCGGTTGTAGGGGGTACCTCGAATGAGGAAGTTTTTTGCTGGTGGTCCCCAAGCCTTGGTGAGCCATTCTAAGTTAGCTTGAAACCCTCCCGAAGCCACCACCACGGCTGTGGGTTTGATGCGATGAATATCTTTTCCTGGATCTCTTTCAAGCTCTTTTCCATGCTCACTTTTATGAGTGAAATCAACCCAAGCAATTTTATTCCCTTGCACTTCTAAATGAGTTACCTCCGCCTGGTAATAAACCTTGACCCCCAACTTCTGAGCCGTTCGGTAGTAGGCATTGACCAAGGCCCGACCCCCACCCATGAAAAAAGCATTGGTCCGAGCTAAGGAGAGCGAACCAGACAGGGAAGGCTGGAAACGAACCCCATGGTCCTGCATCCAGTGAAAGCATTCCTCAGAGCTTCTTATAATGAGTCGAGCTAGTTTCTCATCAGTGTTCCCCTTAGTAACCTTGAGCAGGTCATCAAAATACTCGTCCTCTGGGTAAGTGTCTTTTAAGACCGCCATGGGCCTTGAGTGCATACAGCGAAAATTACGAGTGTGCCGGGAGTTGCCCCCGCGGTACACCTCAGGGGCTGATTCCAAGATGAGCACTTCAAGCCCGGCCTCAGCCGCAGTTATGGCGGCACAGAGGGCAGCGTTACCCCCGCCGATGATGGCGAGGTCTGGAGAAGGGGTGGGTTTATTTGACATTAAAAAGTTCAGCTGGGTTTATTTTAAATTGTAACATCTTAGAAGTTTCCCTTCCTGCGTCTCCTCCCTTTCGTTGCATAGTTATTTTACCTATTTTAAAATTGCCTCGCTGGGTAATTTTAATCTTCCCATTACCAAAATAGTTCATACAAAAATTCATTGGTTTTAGAACCCAACGAGCATTGATACTAATTTTTTGAGCCACCAGCATCCACTCGGCAGCGAATTTTCCTTGACCCTTTAATATGTCAGAGACTATCAGAGATTGATTTTTACTAAGCCAACTCATTATTAATTTTTGTTCTTTTTTAGAAAACTCATTGGCAAACATTCTTCTTTCATCTTTGGGATTATCAATATTAGGAACTTCTTCTCCCGTATATCGTTTTAAAATTGAGATAGCGTTAGAGGGAATGTTCCACATCGCAGAATATTTATCTACCCATCGTTTGTCTATTTGATTAAATCCTTTAGGATTACTAACTAATTTAACCTGCAAATTCTGAATATCAATTGCTTCCTTTAACTTAATACTAACTTGAGCCTGAACATCTGTTTTATATCCTGAGACTTTGATAGCTATAACATCTTCAATTTCGACTAAGTTGTAGTTCATTAAAATTAACCATGCTTGGGAATCTTTATCATTCTTCCAGTTATTAAACTTATTGATAATATCATTTTCATTGCTAAAACCACCCTTAGCCGTTTGTGAACCTCTTTTTACCAAATCCATAGGCTAATTCAAATCACTTAACGGTGAATAAATTATCCTCCAAGTATAGGTTTAGTCTTTCATTAGCAATGGCAACATACTCTTTAGATATTTCTGAACCTATCCATTTTCTATTTAGCAGATGAGCCACTTTGGCTGTGGTGCCACTCCCCATAAAAGGGTCATAAACTAGGTCTCCTACAAGCGTCCAAGTATTTATTTGGTCAGCCACTAATTGCTCAGGGAAAATAGCGGGGTGCTTATACGCTACTTTATCCTTCGTTGAAATACCTCCTCCCACGGAATAAAAAAATACATTACCCACTTTTTTTTCTTCAGTTCTCAAGGTTTTTTGATAGTTTAAAACTCCCTGTTTTCCCCTATTTTTCATATTGGCTAACCCTTTGTATTTCGTCGGCTCCGTTATAGGATTAAAACACTTGGGACTACCTTTCGACAAAGCAAACATATATTCAAAATGTTGATGATAACGGCTACCCGTCTGTGGCATTGGATTATTCTTATAGTAAATCATGGTGTCGTGCAGCTTAAATCCAATTTCTTTAAAATACAAGGCTTGTTTAAATGAAGTCCCAGACTCACTGCCGTCAATGGTAGCATCACCCACTACCCAGACAATGACACCACCTTTTTTCAAAATCCTATAAAGCTCTTTAGTAATATTTTCAAAGTCAAAACTATACCCCTTATAATCTCTAATATCATCATAAGGTGGGGAAGTTATGATAAGGTCTATATAATCATTGGGCATATTTTCCATAGTGGCCAAGCAATCCTCATTATATATTTTCCCAGTTTTCACTATACTTAAAAACTAATTAAATTACACAAACAAATTGCTATAAAGAAACTTCGAAAAAATTCTAAACAACCATTCTTAACCCTAACCCTACCAAGCCTCTCTTTACTCGCTAGGAATCAAAGAAATCATTTCCATTAATACTCGGGCATTGTTTTCTACGACCTTTTCTAAGAAGGTGGGGAAGTCAACGGTGGCACTGCCGGAGGCTTCGTCAGAGACGGAGCGAATGATTAAAAGGGGGATATTATTTTGTACGGCCACTTGGGCAACGGCGGCTCCCTCCATCTCTACTACGTCTCCTTTTAGATTAGCTATGGTGGTCTTCAGTGCTGCATTAGCCACGAACTGGTCGCCCGTGGCCACTACGTAGCCACTATAAATTTTAGGTGTATAGGGACTATCGTTCCGCTCAATGCTCGTTAGGTTTATTTCTTTTAGGCTGTCCGTGAATCGTTCATACAGTCCTTCTGGCCAGTTTTGTTTTAGGTCAAAATATAAAGACCGTCCTTCATCACTAAAGCCTAACTCGGGCATGGTGCCTACCGGATGAACCTTCAAGCTAGAGCCATAAAACCCATAGTCATGCTGAAAGGCCCGATCAGCAACGATGAGGTCGCCTATCTTTAAATTGGGATTGATCCCACCAGCGACTCCAGAGAAAAACAGCATATCCACTTGATGCTCCGAGATGAGCTTTTGGGTAGTGGCCGCAGCGATCACCTTGCCTATGCCCGATAAGGTTGAGTAAATGGTGTGGCCCTCCAGCTTGCCCCTTAGCAGGTCGGGGCTGATTTGTTCTTTATCCTGGAGTATATCATGCAGGTGCTTTTGCTCTTGAGGCAAGGCTGATAATACAGCTATCTTTTTACCCGAGTTTGCCACTGGATTAATCTCACCGTTGGTAGTAGAGCACATGAGCGTAAAAAACAAAATGCATAAAGTAATAACTATTTTATATAATCGTTTCAATATTTTATCCTTCTTTTAAATTTTTATAATAAATTAATCCCACTGATGACCGCCTTAATGGAAGCCGTGGTGATGTTGGCATCAATGCCTACCCCGTAGTGAGTCTTGATGGTTCGTCCACTGCCTCGCCCCAATTTCACATAGCAAATCGCCTCAGCGTTGGACCCCTTAGAAAGGGAATGCTGGGAAAAGTCCAGCACCTTGAAGGGCTTAACCAAGCTAAGCAAAGCCTCTTTGGAAGCATCCACGGGGCCATTGCCCTGGCCGATTAAAGACCTATCTTTGCCTTGATACCGCACCTTTAGTTCAACCTTTACCTGATTGTCTTCTAAGTAGGTTGGCCTCATTTGCTTAAAGATTAACTCAGAATTCTTTGAGTCAACTTTCTCTGAGCCTAGATAAAGCTCGTCAAAAAGTTCCTTCATTTCCTGGGGCGTGATTTCCCTTGATAGCCTATCCGTTTTTTTCTGCACCACCTTGGTAAACTCCACTTGTAACTCTCTCGGTAAAATGAAGCCAAAATTTTTCTCCATGATATAGGCGGTGCCACCCTTACCTGACTGGCTGTTAATCCTTATGATGGCCTGGTAAGTCCTACCAATGTCTTTAGGGTCAATCGACAAATAGGGTACTTGCCAAGCCTCGTCAAGGTTTGACTTCCTGTAATCAAAACCTTTTTTAATGGCATCCTGATGAGATCCTGAAAAGGCCGTGAATACCAACTCCCCGGCGTAGGGGTGCCTTTTGGGAACGCCTAGCTCAGTGCAGTAGTCAGATATTTCTATTAGCTCTTCGATGTTGTCTAACTTCAGCTTGGGGTTAACACCGTGAGTGAATAGGTTGAGGGCCAAGGTGACCAAATCCACATTACCAGTCCTCTCTCCATTACCAAAGAGGGTCCCCTCAACTCGCTCGGCCCCAGCTAAAAGAGCTAGCTCACTAGCGGCTATCCCCGTGCCTCGGTCGTTATGAGTATGAACGCTAAGGATGATTTTTTTACGATGCTTTACTTTGGTATGGAAGTATTCTATCAAATCAGCAAAGATATGGGGGCCGAAAAGCTCTACGGTGGCCGGGAGGTTAATGATAACTTTCTCGGCTCGCTTGCGACCTTGATTCCACCTTTCAAAGACTTGCTCGCAGATCTTTAGACTAAAGTCAATCTCCGTGCCCGTAAAGCTCTCGGGAGAGTACTGTAGGGTTATCTCGGCATGTTCCTTTGTGATGTTTTCTTTGATGTAGTCCACTCCAGCTAAGGCTATGTCGATGATCTCTTTTTTCTTTTTCTGGAAGACCATTTTTCTCTGAGCTATGGAGGTGGAGTTGTAGAGATGAACGATGACCTTTTTCGCTCCGATGATGGACTGCATGGTTTTTTCTATCAGGTCTTTGCGGGCCTGGGTGAGTACTTGAATAGTTACGTCATCGGGGATCATCTTTTGCTCGATCAAGGTCCTGGTAAAGCTGTACTCCGTTTCTGACGCTGCTGGGAATCCCACCTCAATTTCCTTAAAGCCCATAGCAACCAGGGCCTTAAAGAGTTTTATTTTTTTTTCAATGGTCATGGGGTTTATCAGGGCCTGGTTGCCGTCCCTTAAATCGACGCTACACCATATAGGGGCTTTGGTAAGTTTTTTGTCGGGCCAGGTCCTTTCTTTGAACCTAAACCCATAGAGATTATGATGAATATATTTTTTCATGGTGAAAAAATTGTACTATACAAAAAGCTATTTTTATGATTTTAGCCATAGTTTTATCTCATAGCTTTAGCTTATATTTAACTCATAGGTAGGCTTCTCTTAATCTTAGATGAAATAAAAATTAAGAAAAATCAACTAAAAAATTTAATCAAAAAAAACTGGGAAGTGGTTTATCATTTGTTTAGCATTTGGGATTATATTCGGGGTTATATTTGAAGTTATATTTAGAACAGGGTTGGCTAACTTATGTTAGGCTTTTTTATGTTAGACTTTTACTTGGTTTAATAAAAATAAATTAAGATAATAAGTTAAGTTAAGCAATCAATAAAATTAATCAACAAGAAGTAAAAGAGAGTTAATTAAAAGAGGTAATTGAATCATGGCAACAATGAAAATAAAAGAGCATATAAATATAAAGGCAAGCCCTAAAAAGATATTCCCCATTTTGAACGACCTTAACCATTGGCAGAGCTGGTCGCCTTGGACCATTGCCGAGCCTGAGGCCGAGGTTAAGGTTTCAGCCGACGGGAAGTCTCACACTTGGGATGGCAAGATAATTGGAGCCGGTGAGCTCACCATTGCAGGCGAAGTAGAAAATGAATCCATTGCTTACGACCTTAACTTTTTAAGGCCCTGGAAATCAAAAGCCAAAACTCACTTTACTCTCAGTAAGGTAGATAAAGCAGATGATAAAGCGGATAATAAGGGAGCCGATGAAGAGACCACCGTAACCTGGTCCATGGAGAGCAAGCTGCCTTTCTTTTTGTTTTGGATGAAGAACTCTATGGAGAATTTCGTGGGAATGGATTACCGCCGCGGGTTGCTCATGCTAAAGGATTTGGTGGAGAACCAAGACAGCTTATCTCACCTGGAGTTTGTCGGAGAGAAAAATTTTG
>CAVLYW010000106.1:0-28150 GCA_963675345.1 Trididemnum clinides
TACCGGAACCCGGAGTTTACAAATAACCTGATTTTCAATAAAGCTTCTTTCCATGATATATTTTGTCATTGCAATGGACCATGCCAGTTTACGAAACCAAAACAACTAAAACGTATACGTAACCTAGGCTAATGCAGAGCTTTGATTACAAATAATGAAGCGACTTGGTTGTTCCAGAACCGCTGCCAGAAAAATGCTTTAAGGGGGAGAGTCGACAACATTTGTCAGCAGGAGCAAAACATTCATGTAAAACCAGCGTATATCTAGAGACATTTTTGAGAAGTTTAGCATAAAGTAGCGTTTGTAGATGAGGTTACAGCAAGAGCCACCGCTCCTGTGTAAATATTGCGACTTTATAGATCAAAATAATCATTTATTAGCACGGTTACATGTGTGCGCTTATCCAAGTGTTTATATTTAGTTTTGGCGCAAGAAGATATACCCAATGCACCTCATTTTCATATTATCTCGCTTGAATAAACTATCCGTGTTTCGATTGTGACTGAAAATTACTTTAATTCTAATGAATTGCGGCAGAATCATCACGAAATTGGTCAGGCAAAGTCACAAAAATAGTGTAATTGCTCCCTTTCTGCAGCCCATCTTGGCGCCGACACTGTTGGATTCGCTTGCACTTCACCGAAGTATGTAAGGAATAGCTTCATCCAAGGTCATCTCCGCAACTGTGACCCAATCAACAAAGCAACTTACGTAGAAAACATTGCAACGGTGTAAAAGGTTTGTTAGCACTGCCTTTGATTTTACCGGCTGTGGAAACAAATCAGACCACCCACCCAGAAGAAAGTAATGATGATTCCTACACAATGTGGTTTATCGAGAATCAAGACGTAGCCTATGGGTTAAGAAAATTCAACAGAACGGTTATATTTTATTTGCTTATTAACAAAATTTCAATAGTTTTACCTAATGCCAGATGACTTTCCAATAAGTTTTTGAAAAGAGTGACATCTTCTCTTTGTGAAATACTTTGAAATTCATCAAAATAAAGTACATAGCATGGTTTATTTATTTTGTAATATTTTACCAAAGTTTTGTATTCAAAGCAATATCTGAAACTAAAACCGCTGGACCAAGGGTAATTAAAAAACTTACGGTACCGATTCATTTATTCATTCATATGAGCTCATGCTCCGTTTGCATGTCTTTCATCAGATTGGGCCACCACGACGGGTTGACTGCTTGGCTCTACCACCTGTTTGCCACATACAGATGGAGGCATGCCGTAAAGTGCTTTGTCCAAGGACACAACAAGCCAGCTTGCCGGCAAGTTTGCGGTGCCGGTAGTAATGAACACATAACGGTTGTTTTTTCTAATGTACCGACGAGTATCTCATTGGTATAGAGTTATTTTTAACTGAGGAGCAAATGGTATTTAGATGGCACTTCTCTTAGGGGCAATTTTTTAAATTAGCACATAGTACAAAGTTTAGACTAGCCAACTGAATAGCCTAATCTCAACCAAATTGCTTTTGATTAATATTATTTGTTTCCGAGGATTGAACTAGCAAAAGTTTATTTCACTTTTAATCAATTTCTCATTAGTTTTCAAAATAACCCCAAAATTTGGTGTTCGCCCTATGCCTTTCCACCATAAATTACAGCTTTTGGTCAGCCAGTTTTTTTCGCGCCAAATGTGTGATGTCATATGCAACCTTTCTATTAGTTACAGTAATGAATTGACGCGTTTTTAGAGACCATTTCGAAACAGGATTTTGTTGGTAATGTGTCACTACCTGACACAAAGCGTTCGTTTGTGATTACTACTAATATCACTTTCTACGCAAACATGCTAGAAAATGCCCCAAGTGGTCAACCTGAAACGCTTCCTAATTTTATTTTATTTTATTTAACCAAGGCGTAAGCAGTTTAATTACAGATGTAAACCACAAAACTCCTTAAAGACTTTTTATGATTTTTCGTTGTTTAAGTTTATTTTGTGGTATTAATTTCGGTTATTTAGAAAACGATACTCAAACAAAACTTTGCCTATATTGCAAGAGCCACCAAATCAACTCATCTTCTTTTCAAAGAGTTTGTCTAAACGACCTCATTATTCTCGAGGACCTTTTCCAAATTAATGTCATGGTGTATGAATCAGTAAAACATAAAAACGAAACAGTTTGCCGATTTATTCCAAATTTCGGTAAAATATATCCTAAAACTATAAAATTATATCTTTTTGAAAACCATTTTAGCTTGATATATTTTTAATTTTGGGAAATACTGCAGCGTTTTTCATTGCCCGCAGTGTGCCGTGTTGTGGTACCCTCAAATGAATTATAATCAACTCCTTAAAGATTGCGATGGTGAGGTCAAGTACAAGTACAAAGGACAAATTTTTCAACTCTCTCCAACCCTTTTTGAAAAATTGGTAGAGCTTGATATCTACGTCTCTAAAAACGATCGTCTATATCCCCATTTCTCTGTTTTCGATTTCGAGTGTATCCTTTCAAAAGTAAATTTACTCCTCAATACTATCATTCTCCAGTATGAAACTGTTTACATTCCACCGAGTTGTAGTGTTGCTTCCTCTGTCCCAAACTTCAAAACACCGGTTTGTTTTGCCTCTAAAGGTGATCCTCTGATTCTAATGCAGAAAGTGATAGAGTATTTGGAGTAAATCTCATCTGCAGCAATTAATTGATTGAAAATCAAATTTCAGTATGCTTTCGAATCTTTGTCTGTAAACGAAATCATGAGAAACAAACAAAATTTGGAAAATTTTGAAAGAGCATGTTGTTTGCGGTTTTTGCTCCGGCAGTTACGATTCTTAATCAAAAAATTCTTAACTATTAAACTTAATCAAAAAACAACTTATTTGAGTGCTTTTATCAAAATTGAATTTTGTAATTACACGAAACAATCATTATATGTGTTTGAACACAGAAGCTTTAAAAATTCGCGACATAAAAATTATATCAGGTCTCTTCAGTGCAGTTGGTGACCAATAAGAAGCTAGAGGCTTTAATAAAGCATAGCTTAGACCGTCACACTTGTGGGACCAAATACTAGGTCCACTGTAGTGGATGGTCTGTCAACCTCTGCGAAGCCGTATCACTCGTGAATGAGTGGCGGTTGTCGCAGGTGCACTACGTCTAACAACTGCTAGAACAATAGTGCTGTCACAGCCGAGTGGTCACAAGGTCTTACATGTATAGTAATGCAAGAGGCCAGGGATGCACTTAGCAAACTGCAGACAGTGACACTGTTTCGACCTGTCAGGTCTCTTCAGTGCAGTTGGTGACCAATAAGAAGCTAGAGGCTTTAATAAAGCATAGCTTAGACCGTCACACTTGTGGGACCAAATACTAGGTCCACTGTAGTGGATGGTCTGTCAATCTCTGCGAAGCCGTATCACTCGTGAATGAGTGGCGGTTGTCGGTCTAAGCTATGCTTTATTAAAGCCTCTAGCTTCTTATTGGTCACCAACTGCACTGAAGAGACCTGATAGGTCGAAACAGTGTCACTGTCTGCAGTTTGCTAAGTGCATCCCTGGCCTCTTGCATTACTATACATGTAAGACCTTGTGACCATTCGGCTGTGACAGCACTATTGTTCTAGCAGTTGTTAGACGTAGTGCACCTGCGACAACCGCCACTCATTCACGAGTGATACGGCTTCGCAGAGATTGACAGACCATCCACTACAGTGGACCTAGTATTTGGTCCCACAAGTGTGACGGTCTAAGCTATGCTTTATTAAAGCCTCTAGCTTCTTATTGGTCACCAACTGCACTGAAGAGACCTGATAGGTCGAAACAGTGTCACTGTCTGCAGTTTGCTAAGTGCATCCCTGGCCTCTTGCATTACTATACATGTAAGACCTTGTGACCACTCGGCTGTGACAGCACTATTGTTCTAGCAGTTGTTAGACGTAGTGCACCTGCGACAACCGCCACTCATTCACGAGTGATACGGCTTCGCAGAGGTTGACAGACCATCCACTACAGTGGACCTAGTATTTGGTCCCACAAGTGTGACGGTCTAAGCTATGCTTTATTAAAGCCTCTAGCTTCTTATTGGTCACCAACTGCACTGAAGAGACCTGATAGGTCGAAACAGTGTCACTGTCTGCAGTTTGCTAAGTGCATCCCTGGCCTCTTGCATTACTAAAAATTATATCGCTCCCGGGTTTTCTTATGAGAAGTTAGTCAAACTAACATTTTTCTTTATGAGTATGCCGACAATCTAGACAAGCTAACTCACCACCTACCTAACCATCAAGCTTTTTATTGCAATTAAAAACAAGCAAGCATAACAGAAAAAGAGTGTCAAACAGTAGACAAGAAACGGGAAAGGGAGAACTAGAATGGACATTCATATGCGCAATAATACTAAAATACTGAGAACATAATTGACTGTAAATAAAATACATACAATTGTGGTAACACAGCAGTTTTTATGCGTATTACTAGCTACGCAGAAGCGCTCTTTTTGTTGGGTAAGTTGTCGTGCATCAAAACTAGACAAATTGAAATTTTATCTAACTGCTAACAACGAAAGGCGAATTATAACTTCTCTAAACTTATGTAAATTGCCTTTTCTGCAACATTTTGATAAAATCTATATACATCAAAACTTCAATAATAGGCCAAAATCGTTAAGTCAAAATTTAACAAAAATAAAGTCAAAAAAATGTTTAGGTCAAAATAAAAATGGCCTCAAGTATTACTTTTTTGACAATGGTGTCAAAAAAACAATTCCACATTTAAAACAAAATGGAAAGCATGAATTATGAATATACAGTAAATACAACAATTCTTTTTACTCTTGTTTCTGGGCCAAAGTTACGGGTGGTTTCGGCCTAAAGCCAGAGATACAGTATATGTTTACTGCTGGCTTATTAAAATCAGTTCATCATGATTTGTTTAGAATAAATTAGCGTAGTTTAGCAGAAGATAATTTAAATTTATTTAAAATTTAGCTGATTAAATTCTAAATTACATTAAACATGTTTTAGATGTTTTAAACGTTTATGTTGGTATATTTAGAATACCGTAGGCTACATTTGAGTTGATTGTATAAATCAGGAGTGGCCAAATCGCGGCCGTTTGGATCCTTGACTGCGGCTCTTTGCCTCATCTTGCTTCTGTATGCAGTGATGGAGTGTAGGATGTGTAAACTGCGGGGCGACACGTTTAGGCTTGTCGCCGGTGGAAGGCTACACATGCTTGATATCTTCTTTGAAAACGATCTCCGAAAATAAAAAGTGGTCTTCATTTTACCGCTGAGATTAAAAAAATCTAGCGGTTGCAATATTGTGAAGAGTGATCTCCAAAAAAAAAACGTTACCACCTTTATTTGGACGAAAAATGCTTCAATTTAAACATAGAATTGCGTAGTGTCTTTGTCAGCAAGCTTGATAAAGCAAGTTTGGCCACTCCTGCAATAGAATGATCCAAGAAACACTCATTCGTCAATTCTTGGTGTCACAACACTGGAACAATACTGCTTGAAGTAATAGAAGAAGCATGCGATGCACTTTGAGCAAACTGCACACAGTGACACTGTTTTGACCTATTTGGTCTCTTCAGTGCAGTTGGTTACCGACATGTAGCTAGAGGGTTTAAATAGAGCATAGCTTAGACCAGAGGTGTCAAACTCATTTGGTGCTGCGGGCCACATTTACATATTTTATACGAGCCAGACTCTGTTGAAAAAAATTTTAGCAGGCAAGACTGTGTATCAGTGGTTCCCAAACTTATTGGTCTGGCAGAACAGGAAAGCAATTGATTAAATTTCGCGGCACACCAGCCACGGTATTATTTATAGACCACCACTTCTCCGGGCAACGATCTCTGGAAATCGTGTGATGTAGCCCGAAATGGTTCTGAATCTCCCAAAAAAAAAAGGTCATCATCGCTCTCGCCGTCCCCTGAAATCCCACCCACGGGTTATCTCACTTGTCGACCATTACTTCATGGCAGCATTTAAGATCTTTTTCTTTTGGAGAACAATTTTCGAGGACCAAGTTCGAAGGCTAGGCATTCGCACTGTGCCACAAAATATTATGCCACAGGTCACATTTGGCCCGCGAGCCACCAGTTTGACACCCCTGGCTTAAACCGTCTCACTTGTGACACCTATACTAGATCCACTTTAGAGGAGAGTTTCGCCTGTCCTTAAACTTGTGTACCACGTGGGATGTTTATCAACATGTTTTTTCATCTCCTTAACGCTCTCGGATAAAATTATTGTGTACTCGTGGGTGCATAGCTTCTTCGGATTGATAACTTTATGTTTCAGTAGCTCTGAACAAAATTTTCTCAAGTCTCCCATCAGATTGTAAACATTAAGAAAATTTTTCTCCAGTTCTTTAGGAATGTTGTCATAACTAACGTAATCAAAACAAACAATAGAATGTTTGTTTTTGTTTTTTCTAGCTGAAATTTCACTTAAAACGTGTACAAGGACAGGGGTGAACATATCCTTTTGACCAGGATCTGCTGATTTGTTTTCCCAACGTTTCGTTGCTCCTGGAGACCAAATAAATAGAATTTTTTGTGCACGAGATATTGATTGTTTCATCCAAGCCACAGGATCAATAACAACTTCTGTATTATTGTAAAGTTCAAACAAAACTTGCAAGCCCAAGGTATATTTTAAAAAAGCGGCAAATTTTAATACAGTATCTCGATGTTTTGGATGGTCGTCTACAAACACGATGTAAATGGAAGGCGAAGTTGGTTCTGTGCTGTCTAGTGATGTGCAGCATGCAATGCCTGCTCGTCGTAGACAGAATATAATGATTACTACAATCACTAACAAGCAAAACAAACCCACGCCTATCAACGCGTAAACATAGGGTTCTAATTGAACTGGTTCTAATCGCAGGCAAGCTTGGAACATTTTTGTAATGTTTATTCTTTTTGTGTATCTAGAATTGTGGCCAAAAGGATATTGATACGATGCGAAAACTAGAACTTCATATGTCGCGTTGTAGAAAGATGTGTTTGGCAAAATATATTGAATGTTTCCGGTTGGATTCCAGCTTCTTTCGGTAGCATTTTCAAAAATAATCCGGCCATTGCTATTCAAACGTATTTTGAATTTTGTGCTCTGTTTTAAGTTAGAAATGTTGTAGTAGATTTCAAAAGAGCGATCAAAGCAGTTTATAGATTTTGTTATGGTGACTTCAACGTGGTGACAAAATTCACTTTTTTGAACAACTTTATAGTGACAGTTTACTGCACCTGTAGATATTTGCAAATGTTTGCGAATCCCATTAGTTGTTGGTTGTAAGCTAATTTGTGAAAGGCTTGTGCCTTTTCCAAAATCAAGATAACCAGTTATACAATCGTAGTACAAAGCTGCAACGTTGACTTGTTCGGTTTGTTGAAAGCATAGGTAGCCCTTCTTTGTAAAGCTACTATAAAGTTCGAAATTGCAATACGTTGACACATTTGAAAACGAAACTTTCCAGATAAAACGAAAGCCAAATTTGGAGCTATTGGTCATATTTGTATAAATGTAGGTATGTGGATTATCATAGTCCTTAATACCAACGCATTCTATTTGTTTGCCACAGTTTTCTTTTTGGATAGCATAAGGAAAATCTTCATCTCGAACTGCATCCGTAAGAACATGTCCATCTCTCAAACGATTTAATGCATCTTGCCTCACATTACAACGAATTTCCGTCAAGCTAAAAGCTGACACTTGTATTATGAAGCAAAAACAAACAAGTAAAAACATTCTATACCATTTAAGCTGCACTGGTTTTTATGGAATCTTGTAATCTAAAATCAAAAAAGAATTAACGTAATTCGCTAGTGTATCGGCAATAAAATTTATGAAGCATTGGAGTACTCGCAGATCATTTTGCAGTTTCCGAGACTCCCTGTTTATCTTGTGTACGATGAAATCAGTGAGTTTTCAACACACGACATGTAGTTAACTCTCTCTTCATCCATTGATCAAGGTAATGGCATTCTACATACATGCATTATGCACCAGTAGCTTATTGAAGAGGAGGAAATTGTGCCATAGCAAAATTTGAGTCTCATAAAATTTCGTGGACTTGGGTACACTGTTAAAAAATCCTTATTTTTTACTCTTAAAAAATAGGTAAATATCAAATCAAAAGTCCAGGTTATTTTTACTTGCAAAAGTTGTAAAAAATATTATAATTTTAAAATTATTATTTTTTAGTAAAATGTACAATCATTTTAGATGTGATATTTCAGGCAAAATTTGATGATAATTTTTTTTGCAAAAAACATTGTGCTTTTCATAGCATAAATTGCATACATATTTACCATTACAAATGAAATATTTTTATAGTAAAATGTACTATAATTTAAATGTATCAAAATTTACAAAATGTAATGGTTATTCTTTTTGGAAAATATTGATTTATTTCACAATATAAAGTTATATACTCATATACGACTGCAAGTACAATATTTTTATTATAAAATTTACTATAACTTCAAATGAAATATTTCTCACAAATTTTGATGGTAATTGTTTTAAGTACAGTATTTGCAACTTTCACAGCATGAACCTGTTTATGCATTTATGGTTACAAAAGTAATATTTTTACTGCAAAAATTTATATAATTTTACAGGTATTACAATTTACAAAATGTGATGATAATTGTAATATGTAAGTATATGATAAATGTAAGTATGATGGATGATAAATGTAAGTATTTTTTTATGTAAGTAACTCACACAGAATAAAGTTGTACATATAATTTGCGATTACAAGTATAATATTTTTGTTGTAATAATTGCCTTAATTTTAGATGTATTGCAGTTTACAAAATTTTATGGTAATCTTTTTACGTAAAGTGTTTGTAACTTCTACAGCATAAAGTAATACATATCGTATATATTTATGATTACAAGTGTAATGCTTTTACAGTGAAATTTACTATAAATTTAAATTTTATATTGTTAGCCCAGTTTGACGGTAGCCTAATTGTTTTTACCTACAGTATTTGTACCTTTCACAGCGTAAACTAGTATATATGTGATTAAAAGTGTAATATTTTTGCCGTCAAATTTATCATAATTTCATAAGTACTATTTCTTGTTTAGTGTTTTCGTGCTTATTTTTATCAAGGGCACTTATTACTTTTATTAACAATGTTTGGCTGTGAAAGTAATATGTGCGTTTGATAAAAACAAGTGCAATAACACTTTTCAAGCAATAGTGCATCTAAAATCATAGTAAATTTTTGAGCAAAAGTAATACACTTGTTATCGTAAATATATATAAAACTTTATGCTGTAAAAGATACAAATGCTTTAAACTTTGCGAGCAATAATAAGCTACACCAGGGCCAATGAGAGAACAGTTCGGCCCCGGTACCAACATTAAATCGTGGCCCCTTTTAACAAGGATCTGGTAACCTGGAGTCAGGAGCGTTGACGAGGGGGTCTAGGGGGTACAACTGGTACTGGG
This sequence comes from Trididemnum clinides, assembly GCA_963675345.1. NCBI lineage: Eukaryota > Metazoa > Chordata > Ascidiacea > Aplousobranchia > Didemnidae > Trididemnum > Trididemnum clinides. The sequence goes on from CAVLYW010000106.1 coordinate 9,433, forward strand.
CCTGGATATCTTAAGAGTTGTTGCTGGTGGTTTTTGCCAACAAAGTCTAAAAATTTCCCCAGAGAAGGATTGTGGCCGAAATTCTCTGGAGCGCGAGGCAAAACATCCATAGAAGTAGTGATGAGCAGGCGATGACCTTTTTTTTGGAAAAATCAAACCGAAGGCGGACTGTTCTCTCAACGGCCAGAGTTTTGTCCAATTACAGTCGCGCCTAAGAATTTAAGATCACTTACGTAATACAGGGCCCGCACGTGTCAAAAACTAATTCGCGTTAATTATTTTTATATTTTTTGTTTTTGACCACAGCCCAGGTCCCCCTGAAAGAGCCCGGGCCTGAGTACTCTGTACCCCCTTGCCTCCCCTCTCAACGGCCCTGATTTACACTTGGAATTACAGAAAATTTAAATGCAATATCATAACAGAATGACGGATGTAGAACAAAATTTTTGTGATTGTCGCGTTTCAATAGAAATTTTTGGATTCTATTTCAATTTTAATTTACTTCTTAAAATTGAGGCGACGTATAGTATCACTCGAATAATTAAGTCTCGTTGCAACTTAATAGCTAGGAAAAGATTGGCTTCCACTGAGATACTTTAACTCACGCACTTCTTGATCACAAACAGATCAAATATATTCACAAACCACTTTAAAACTTCGAATTCCTTTGCTTGTCAAATACAGAAACTAAAGCACTTTACTACATAAATATCAGACTAACCAAAACTAAAACCACCAAAATAATCGCTTGATTCCTGTCACAAAAATTACCACAGAACAACGCCTTTTTTTACTACACTCTCTGAATGAATAAAAAAAAAAATCTCGCTGCCTTATATATACGACTGAAAAATAATCTAGAAATTACTAGAACATCACGTGACGCAGAAAAAACAAATAAATTACGTGATCGGTTATAATAAAAAAAGAAAAATCTTCGAGAACAAGAATTACGAGAATACACTGGAACTTGGTCACGTGGTCAACCAATGTGACGTCTAAAAAGGCTGTGAGTTACAAATCTAATATATAAAATCCAAAGTCTGTTTGTTTGTCTGTCTGTCAGTCTGTTTGTCTGTTCCTTATAGAAAAAAAATTAGGAGCACCTAGAAAAAAATAAAACATGCATTCCGATGTATTTTTTTCCAGCGGAGTCAATGGGCCTATTTCCAAGTTCGTACCTCGCCCCCCAAGGGAGCTACGGCCCTTTTTCCACAGGAGGGTCTCAGATAACTCTTCGATTCTAATCGAATTGCGTATTTAGGTAGAAAGGTTAGAAAGTTTACATAAAAACTAAAAGTGTATTCTTATGTAAAATTCTCCGAGGAAGACAACGGAAGTAGTTTCGAACCTCTAAGTGCCCCCCTAAGGGAGCTATGGGGGGCAGAACCCCCCTTTGAAAATTCAAATATATTCAATTTAGATGAAATTTAAACCATATGTATAAGACACTAAATTAGAGAGCTTTCCAAAATTTCAGCCTTTTTCGACAATATTAGGGGGCAGAAAGCCCCCTTAAAAATTTAAAGTTTTTGTTAGGTACCACAAACAGAAAAAAATTTGTGACAAATAAAAATCCAAATTTGAAGATTATGAGCAAGACTGTACTTTTAAAAATCCTTAGCAGATTTACCCGTCGTAGATCGGGTAATTATGACTTTTTCCAGGGAAGCCAAGTACGGTGTTTTCATTTCGATCAGATTCGTCTATGGGAGGCTACGAGCCTATGGGCCTCTACTAGAGGCCTATCTGTACTGTTGTACGACGAAATAAAAATCATGAAAACACATTAAAATATGGTTGTTCAATGTAAAAACTTAATCAGTCTTTACATTTTACCCGATCAACGACGGGTAAATCTGCCAAGTACGGTATTTTCATTTCGATCAGATTCGTCTATGGGGGGCTACGAGCCTATGGGGCTCTACTAGAGGCCTATTTGTACTGTTGTACGATGAAATAAAAATCATGAAAACACATTAAAATATGGTTATTCAATGTAAAAATTTAATCAGTCTTTACATTTTACCCGATCAACGACGGGTAAATCTTTCAGCCTTTTTCGACTATATTAGGGGGCAGAAAGCCCCCTTGAAAATTCAAATACCTATAGAGAGAAAAGTTAAAGAAGCTTCAAAAAATAAGCAAAAGTGTATTGTCATGTAAAATTTTCCAAGGAATACTGTGGAAGTGGTCTCTAACCTTTAAGTGCTCCCCTAAGGGAGCTATGGGGGGCAGAACCTCCCTTTGAAAATTCAAATATATCTGATTTAGATGAAATTTAAACCATATGTATAAGACACCAAATTAAAAAGTTTCCCCAAATTTCAGCCTCCTACGACTATATTAGGGGGCAAAAAGGGGGGAGAAAGCCCCCTTGAAAATTCAAATACCTATTGTTATGAGTAGTAATGATAAAGGAATTAAAAATGAAGTGTATGTCGCTTTTTATTATCTGTATTGAATAACAAGATTTACAAACAAAACTTTAAGCAAATAATCTTCACCTTTACATAGAATATGGTTATGCTAATGTAACTGTTGAGGTATGATATTGTAACCTGTTTCCTCTTCAAGGTGATTAGCCTCCGATAATGCAAATATTACGTGACAACAGTTTCTAGGGGTTAAAAAGAAAGTGTTGTCAGAATAGTAATCACCAGGATAACTTACATGATCTGACCAATTGCATATACTGACGTTGCTTTTTTATCCTATACCCGGGCAACGCCGGGTACCTCTGCTAGTCTATTTATAAATGCGAAAGAAAAAAAGGTCTTTTTTCGAAAACATTTTAGCAAGTTTAAGGCTTCAGGCAATTCAGATTTACAATTAAAATGATCACTGCAAAATAAAACAACAAATTGCAATAACTATACATATATAAAAACTATTCTCTTAACACAAATTTACTTATTCGTGACAGTGATTTTTTTAAAAAAACTCATCAGAAAATTTGATTGACATTGAAATCTACAAGGCTATAACATGAATAGGAAAGTTTAAAAAACTATGGCCCAGAAAATACCGGCTGTGCCACAGCGATTAAGATTGGAGGTGACTTTACTTTGGCGTAGAAACCAATACATTTTTTGAAAGATTACCCACCAAAAGCTTTTGACACAAATATTAGCCATATCAAGAGATATTTTTGCTGGAGATTTTAACCGAAAACGAAAAAATCAAGCCCCAGCCATATGGAACTGTAGAAATTTGGGGAACTCCAGTTCTTTTCATGGTCAAAAGGGTTTATCTTTGCATTTAAATTTTGCCTACAGCAATGTCAAATGTACTACTTAACGATACTGTAGTTGTTTTAATAATAATTTGAAAGTAGACTAACCCATTCACGCTAGTAATGTATATCCGGCGCTTTATCTTTTTCTAGTGTGTGCTATGCCACCTATAGGATATTTAGCATCCCTGCAGGTTACTTTCTGTTTATCAGTCCTGTGGCCCAACAAGTTTATATACTGAGACAATTGCTAGTTTGACAAAAAATTTTCATGTGTTTAGGTCTCTTCTCAAATTTGAAACTTCATCTAGAATATTTGAAAGTTAAGGCCCCTTTACAAAACGCAATTAACATTTATTGAAATTTCACTAGACATTCTTGTAAATTCTACAGGTCAAAAGAGTTTTCGCAAACATGTGATGTTCAAACACTCAATCAGAATAAGATTTTGCTCTTTTCATTTGGAGCATATAGATTAGCTTCATAGTTGCATTTGTTTTGTAGCCTTATTTGAATATTATCGCATCTATATAATCTTATTTGAAAACCTAAATATTCCAAGCAAAATACTTACCAATATGCTTACAAAATGTTTTGGCTTTATTCTTACATTAGGCCTAGCAAATATAAATAAGTTCCATTTTTATGCTCCTAGTTTTGTTGTAGCCACTATGGACAATATACCAAGATGCTACTCAGTAAGCTAGAAGCAGCCAGCGAAAAGATTTTTGAAAGAAAAGAAAAGAGTTTACATCAAGTGTATTACCTACAGTTTCATTCTTTTTGCTAGTGCGTGAGAAAAAGACGATACTGCTTATACCAGTTTGGTTTCATCACTGATACTATGGTTTTGTAGCAGTTTTAAAACATTTAACTCTAAACTTTGCAATTGATTGTACAAATTACTATTTTTCTATTATGTTGACCCATACATAGCAAATGTTTTGGCTAATTGGTACGAGGCGAAGAAATACTTTTTTGATGGCATGTTAACTTGAACGTACCCTATACTCAGTGCGTCTAAAATTTACGTGTTTTAGGTCTTTCATGTTCAATCGTTTTTGTCTTCAGGCATTGTAGTATTGTGGCTTGCTTTAATTAACCGCCAATTGTAATATATGTACCTTTCATCACTCAGTAAAATACTTTAAATCAGTATTAGGTGCGGTCAACATCGATCGCGCCTCTGCTAGTTGTATGTAACTATGGTTTGGTGAATGGCTTGACGAGATCACTAAAAATGTTTTGGTTTGTTAAGATAGGCATTATGCAGCCCTCATAGCACTAAGCCTGCAAAACAAAAGTCAAAACACTTGCATTGACATTGCTATTTAAAAAATTTCAATAATGTTGAATACTTCTTTTAGGAATTTGTATTTTTTTCGATACTGGCCTGTAACTCCAGTTAATTGCACACACTTTACAAAAAAATTTATAGGCCAACTTAGATAGACAATGAGCCAGGTTTGTGCTGTACTTCGTGTATTCAGTGTAGCGGTAAAAAATGTTTAGGTTGATATCACAAGTTTAGATATATGTAGTGTATGCGGAAACAAGAGTCCAGATAAGAGGTTTTATGGCGACAAATATTTCATATTTATGCTATTAAGAATGACACAATATATTTTGTTTATGTAGTGACAAAACGATCATTATCTTTTGTCTTGCAGATCCATGTAGCAGTACTTCAGCTTTCAGCAGTGCTCCAGTTTCAGAAGTATTGTTTAATAGTGATGTCAGCGTGACTGCGTGTTCAGATTGGATCTATTCATTTGAGATTCCGTAGAATAAATTTCCTCCGGCCTTGCTTGAAGCAGTTAAGTTAGATATTGAGCTAAGCTGAAACCAAATTTGCGAGCTGAAATGGTCCGCATCATTGTAAATGAGATCTTTAAGTACACACAAAAACCAAGCAAAAAAGTTTAGAAAAAATAGCCTTTACTGTTGTCAAAAAGTATTCCAGTTTATTTAAAGATCAAATAGATGCATGTCTGTTGGCGTTGGACACTCTTTCTTGACACAGCAGCTTGTTTATGGAGCAGACAATGTCAAAAGAAGTGCTAAACGATTTTTAGTACAATTTACGATCAAAAATGTAAAAGGGAATGCGATGACGCTATTGCATACGGATGTATCGCTTGGTCTCCACTACTAAACTCGGATGCAGATAATGATAAGAAAAGTAGTTTGTTGGAAGAATTTCAAAAAATTGAGCTAGATTTTTTGAAAGCAAGCTCATGGATGAAAAAAACCTATTCACAGCAAAGAGAATTCATTAACAAGCGTGTTTCAATAGAAAGCATCAAGAAAAGTTGACCATTATTGTTCTATAAACAACCTTTGCTGAACCATTTTACTCCTGTAGCAGGAAAACTACATGATATATGATATGAAGAAATTGAGCGTAAATCTTTTTATATTTGGAAGTAAGACTTAAAATGTAATTTTGGTTATTTAAGATTTATTGCTATTTGCATTTAATGAATCTAGTTGTTGAACTTCGCAAATACAGGGTGTTTCAAAAAATTTCACATGTAAATATCATAGAAACTACTTAGTAAAATCAAATGAAACTAAACAGGCTTAATGTTGACCGAAATAAGATTTATTCCTGTAAATTGGAATAAGAAGTTTAAAGGCACGTGAATTTCATGAAAGATCTTGCAAATGTTCAATCTGCGCACTGACTATTCCACGACACACGTCAAGTCGGTAGTCTAGCTCCTCCCAAACACGCTGCAGCATATCTTGCGTAACATTCTCCAGTGCGGTAGTGACTCTTTGTTTGAGCTCGTTTACACTTGAAGAAATAGAGAGACATTAACCAAACCTTTCATATATCCCCAGAGAAAAAAGTCGCAGGGGGTCAGGCTAGGTTAACTGTCTGTATTGTTTTAAAACTACTATTGTTATTTGCAGATTTTTCAAATCGCATCCAAAATCGAAGCATATCATTCAGAACATTAAGGAGAAAACCGTTGCTCTAGGAAACAATAGGGCAAAGGCACTGAGATGTTTTGAGCTAGTTGCCAAGTATATTGATGAGAATTCAGATGTTGTGTACCAGCTATACCTAGTGAGTGATTATTTTGTTTCCATTGGTGGTGTTGGCTGTGTTACATAGCAGGGGTAGGCAAACTGCGGCCCGCGACGAACTTTTGTACGGCCCGCGAAAGCCTCAAGTAAATAATTACAAAAAAATTATTTAATTTAGATGAACGTGATTGGGTGCATTTTTTTCTTTGATAGACTTTGAAAATTAAATGTGCTTGCATTTTCAAATGAATAAAACTACTTTAATTCTTTTGTCTAATAATTGTTGGTTTTTAATGTTTTACCAAATTTAAAATGCAAATCAATCAGAATAATATACCAATGCGTTCGTTAAAAAGTGCGACCCTCAGCTAGCTTCCGTGACCGCGATGCGGCCCGCAAGTCAAAATAACTGCCCACCCCTGTTATGTAGTATCTAATTAGTCTTATAGATTTAGAACCCGTCAGCATTATAACTTAGAGTTAAGTGCAGTGGAATTGAAATTGAAAAATACTGTTTCCATTATTTGATTGAAGCAATTTGCTTGATCCAAGCAATTTGCAAGAGAATGGCAAGTATTTTCGAGCGTCCTCTTTGCAGTCGATAGACCTGAGGCTTATTTGCTTGTCGAGAAGGTCGTAAAAATGGTAACTACAACTTTCCTGCTTGGCGATTACCATAAAAGGAATAGTATGGAGAACAAGCTGGCAAGTTGTTGTTGTTACCCCACCCCTTCCGAGGGATGGGGGCATGGCGGAAGATCATGGAGCCCCAGCAGCCGGAAAATTTCCCAGGGCCTGGACCAGAGATTGTAGAGAGACAAAGAGCCACCAAAGAGCGAGTGGCGCAAAGAGTCCGTAGCTGGTCTGAGCAGAATGAGATCAGAGGTGTCCTGGGACGAGTGTCCGCAGGCGCTGTAGAAAGGATTCTCGAGTCAGCCAGTCCTGAAGAAATATGAGCTTAACAGAAGGCTGTGTCCGTTGCAGTATAGGCGAGAGAGAACACAGCGAGTGTGACGAGGGAGCACAAGTTTCTCGATGGAAATCGAGGGAACCTGTGTGTCGAAGAATTTCGATGAGACAGTACGCCTCCAGTCTGAGAAAAGACGAGAGTGGATACGAGAGATAAGAGGAGAGAGACTACAAGGGATTGCAGAGGGCGCAAGTAGCGCTCCCCGTCTGACCAGCTCATCAGCCGCGTCGTTCCCCAGCAGAAACGAGTGTCTGGGGACCCATTATAGCCAGATAGAACAGGAGGAGAGAGAAGACAGTTCCTGCCAAATTTGCCAGAAAGATTGAGGTAAAAGGAATGATGGAGCAGAGGATAGGATGGTGAGAACAGAGCAATAGTCAGATAGGAGGAAAAGAAAAGAGAAGTGACAGACTTGTTGGTGCTGCCGAGACCAGCAAAGAGCGTGCAGAATGGTGCAGGCTTCAGCAGAGAAACTTTAGTATACTGGGCCTGCCGAAAAGGAAAGAGTGGCTTCGATGCCACAGAGAGAGCAGTTGGCAAGTATGCCAGAGCCGCCTTTGCCAAAAGGAAAAGAACCGTCAGTCCAGAGCACCAGATCGTGAGGGGGGAGAGAGTTAAGGGGAGCAAAAACCGCACCTTGGCGAGAAAGAGGAAGATCAGAGTGGGAGCATGGAGAGGAAAGAGTGGAATCCACCGTGAAGGAAGGCAGGTTCCAAGGAGGAGAGGGAAGGCAAGCAAGAAGAGCCTTTCTAGGGGAAGTAGAAGAAAGTATGAGCGGGTGAGTGGACGCAAAAGCTCTCCAGGACGATCTGCAGAGTCTTGGTTTCACTCCAAGTCTAGCCAAACCTGAATTGGGAAAGGAGGTTGGGAGACGAAGAGCCCGGTCATAAGATAAAAGAGTGAAATGAGTCAGGGTGACTCGTAGGGGCGGAAGAGAAGCCACGGAGAGAAGTGGGACAGAGGAGGACGAGGATGGTGCGACTGAGACTCCTCTGGGCACGTGAATCGGCGGAGCTCGGAAAGATAGCCTCTGGCTCTGCTACGTAGGGCCTTTGGCTGAGAGACAGAAAAGTGGCTCTACAGGCTCATACATGTCTAGTGTTTAGGCTCATGCACGCTTATGTTGAGCCGATTGTTGACCCACTTCTCCCTAGGGAGCAGGCTGAGTTTCGACGGGGAAGGTTGACGGCGGATCAGACTGTTTTGCTTACTCAAAACATCGAGGATTCGTTTGAGGAAAAGATGAAGGCTAGTGCTGTGTTTGTCGATAGCTGCTTTTGACACTCTTTCACCATGGTCTCACCTGCAAGTTGCTTAGGCTTCTATCGGATAAGCACATGGTCCGAATGATCACGGAACTTGTTCGGAATAGAAGCTTTACGCTCACTACTGTTGACGGCAAGCAAAGCAGGTTATGACGTTTGCGAAGCGGCCTCACACAGGAATCAGTCTTGCCCCTCCTCTTTTTCAACATCTACACATACGATCTGCCTTCCATGACTTCTCAGAAGTATGCAAATGCTGATGACTTAGCATGGCTGTATGCTTCTCGAGATTGTAACGCTGTGGAGGACACTCTAAGCCAAGACATGGCTACACTTTCAGCTTATCTCTAAACTTGGAGACTAAAGCTCAGCAATACGAAAAAGGTGGCGGCGACCTTTCATCTAAACCTTAGAGAGGCCAAACGTGAGCTAAGTGTTTACAACAGTGACAACCAATTGCCACCCTGTCCAGTCCCAACGTATCTTGGGGTAAAGCTGGATAGATGGCTCACTTTCCGTCACCTCTTTGAGGCTTTGCGCAAAAACTCTCCACCCGAGTTGCGCTGTTGAGTCGACTTGCTGGATCCTGATGGGGTGCAAGTGACAAAACATTGCGCATCTTTGCTTTTTCCTTGATCTAGTCCACCGCTGAGTACTATGCACCAGTTTGGTGTCGTAGTACGCATACTGGCCTCATTGACAGCATTCTCAATGATACTTTACGCATTGCCACTAGATGCTTGCTCCACATCAACGGAAGACTTGCCTGTCCTCGTAGTCATCCAGCTAGCTGAGCTCTGCCGATTAGGAGCGACACTCTCTTTGACGAATCGTGCTATCCATGATCCCGACCATGTACTGGTCGGATAGTTGATTGAGCAGCAGGATGCTCACCTGGGGAAACTTAGATCAATACGCCTATTTGTACCTGCTGCTTGGAAACTATTAGGTAGTTTGTCTAAACTGAACATCCGCGTGAAGCAGTGGACGAAACATAGATGGAACACGGACTACTTGGAGAGTACTTCAAGGGTCCGTGCTTTCATTCCCAGGGTCAGTTCAAGGCCACTTGAAATGAAACTGTCCAGAACATCTTGGATAAGGCTTAATCGCCTGCGGACTGGTGTAGCACTTTTTCACTCGCCCATGTACAAATGGGGTCTCGCTCCATCACCGAATTGCGAATGTGGCGCCACTGAGAAAACTGCAGATCACGTTAAATCTTCATGTCTCATACATCACGTACCAAGAAGAACACGAGGTTTGCAAGTTTTGGATGACGTAACTCAATGTTGGCTTAGCACCACCACTGCCAGCATCTAATCTGAGCAGTGCAGCAGCCAGAGGTGGTAAAAGAATGGACCCTCGGCCCTGGCCTTGATTTGTGCTGGCCCGGATTGAGTTGAGGTGCCTGAGCAAACGACGACGACGAGAAAAGTGGGATCTCAGGTAATCGGCGAAGACCGAAGCCGATTCCCTAGGAGAGGAACAGTTGGGGAAGTTAGGAGAAAAGAAAGATGAGGAAGAAAAGCCAGCAACAGAGCGAAGGAGAGAATATACAGATTGAGGGTTAGATTTGCGCGAGAAAGAAGAGCAAGTAGCCTGCCATGCCTCAGTTTTGGCCTTGGTGATGACAGACGATGTACGTCGAGAAGCGGAGATGTAAGGCTAGCGATCTTCATCACTTCTGTGAGCGGCAGCGAAAGTCTTGCGTCTTTTATTAACCGCTTCTTCCACTTCAGCGGACCACCAGGCTGTAGGATGACGTTTGATGTAGTCGAAAAGAATGGAAGATTTGGCCACATTCAGTGCCAGAGAAGTAAAGAGAGTAGCAGCAGAGGAAAGAGAAAGAGACGAGTATTCCTCTGCAGAAGGACAGTGAGGGTCGAAGTAAGAAGCAAAGTGATCTCAACGAGCCCTCTGAGAGTTGAAGGAAGAGGCTGGCTCATTGGGGCGAAAAACCGGAGAGAGATGAACAGATAGAAGAATTCGTAGGTGATCGGAACCCAGGTCCTGAAGCACCTTCCAGGAGTAAGAAATGGCGAGAGAAGTAGGAGCAAAGAATATGTCAGTGGAGGAGTGACTGCCAGAGGAGCGATAGAGAAGAGCGTGTATGTCAGGGTCATTGAAAAGTAGGAGTTACGAAGAGATGACCCAATCGAATACTTCCTCCCCACGGAATCGGAAGTATCTTTTAAGCCCCAGAGGGGGTGATGGCAATTGAAGTCCCCCATAATAAAGAGATTTCTGGAAGAGGAAAGAATGAAGCGAGAAAAGGAATCGGTTCTGCCGTCCGTTGGAGAAGAGAAAATGAGGGGAGCGTAAACATTAAGAAAATAGAGAAAGGAGAAGTTGTTTAGTGAGATATTGACCACTACACAATCAGAGTAGGGGTCAAACGAGGAGAGAGAGGAGGTAGAAAGTTCAGAAAAGGATAAGCCCTACCTGATGAAAATGATGACGCCGCCGTTAAAGTGCGTAGCATTATGAGAGAAAATGCCAGACTGGGAGTGAGTGCGATTAGATCGCAGAGGAGAGAATCCACGAATCCAGAAAGAGGAAGATGAGTTAAGATTGGATTCCTGGATGCAGATAAGGTCAACAGGATGGGATGAGAGAAAATGTAGCAGCTTAGTGCTCCTGGATCGGAGACCGCCAGCACTCCATTGAAGAACCCTGAGGGAGTCAGGGGGAAAGAGGAATCAGGACGCTTAGAAGGACAGTCAGAAGCAAGAGGCGGCAGTGAGTGTGCAGAGAGAGAAGAAACAGAATGGGCAGAAAGGGGATAAGAGATTTGAAGGCGAGGGTTGGGCGGGAGTGCTGCATTAGCAGAGGGGAGGCCAGATTGGAGAGTGGAGGTATACGGGCCGAGGAGGAAATCACAGTGCTACAGTGAGGTGTAATGGTGGAAGTTACAGTGGAGGAAGTCACAGTGTTACAGGCAGATACGCAGCAAGGGGAGCAGCTCCAGGAATGGGAGCTGCCAGGAGCCCTGAATTTGGAGAGAGCAGTGAGCACCTTAGATGGACCCATTTGGAGCAAGTACAGCATTGCACTGACTTACCCCGACAGATTACATTTCCAGTGCGCATTGAGCAAGTACCCCATTTTTCGTTAAGATGAGCTCTAAAGATGCCAATGTTGTCAAAACCAATCCCAAAGTTTTGGATTTGAGTAAAAATTCTTGCAGATTGGTATTAACCATATTTGAGTGCAGGACAACTTCATGTTCCTTTCTAAAACCGTTGGTTATATAGTCTAGGAAGTGATTTTTGCAGATGTTTTGCGAAGATCAACCAAAGGGGGGGGGGGGGGGGGGAACAAGAGCAAAATAAAAAATAGGAAAAGAGTCGCGAGTGTACAATCTCGGGCAAAAAATACGTGAGAAGCATGAAGACTTCTGAAATTAAAACGGATTATTTCAGCGCAGCTATTACTGTGATAATAAAATAACATCAAATTTCATGTTATGCCTGATAGTAGTATAGAATGGGTCATTTGGTCGCAATTGCGGGGGTGCTGCGGCGGAGCTGGCGGCGGAGCGATGACGTCACAATTTTTTAAAGTGGGGGAATTTTTGAACCTTAACCCTAACCCTAACCGTAACCTAATCCTAACCTTAACCCTAACACTAGCCCTAGTCTTAACCCTACTCCTATGTAAGGGAGCTAGTCTACTTTTTGTGAAGAAGATAACCCTAAATATAAGGGTGCTAACTCTAGGTCTAAGAGAGCTAACCCTAGGTCTGAGAGTGCTAACTCTAAGAGAGCCAACCCTAGGTCTGAGGGCACTAACTCTAGGTCTAAGAGAGCTAACCCTAGGTCTGAGAGTGCTAACTCTATGAGAGCCAACCCTAGGTCTGAGGGCACTAACTCTAAGTCTAACAGAGCTAACCCTAGGTCTGAGAGTGCCAATCTAAGGGAGCCAACCCTAGGTCTGAGGGTGCTAACTCTAGGTCTATGTGAACTAACCATAGTTCTAAGGAAGCTAACCCTAGATTTTATTTGAAAGAGATCAGAGGGAGTTAACCCTAGATTTTATTTGAAGGAATTCGAAGGGAGCTAATCCTAGATTTTATGTGGGGGGAGTTCAGAGGGAGCTAATTCGAGATTTTATGTTGGGGGAGGTCGAAGGGAGCTAACTCTAGATCTGAGAGAGTCAATACTAAGTTGAAAGAACACACCCCAACACGGTGTTAAAAAGTTTGACATCATTCTTATGATTTAACATAACGATTTTCAGGTTGAGATACCTTATTTCAACGACGTGTTTAACAAGACCGTGGGAATGTATCACTCTTGCGCAATCCGTGACGTAAACTTTAACAAGACCGTGGGAATGTAGTTGCATATCTATTGTGCAATCCATGACGTATTTAACCATGATGCGATTTTTGCTTTTGTGTAGACAGGTCCAGACTTGTCCATAAAAAATTTTAGTACATAATGTAGAAAGATCACGTTTTATTCACATGTTGGTTAGAATATATTGTCTCTGTCTTGTCCAGACTTGTCCAAGCTTTTTCTCTATATTGTGCTTACATGATCGAAAGTTCTAAGGAAGCTAATTTTATTTGAAGGAGGGAGCTAACCACAAGACACTAATTTTATGGAGGTCTGAGGGTGCTAACTCTAGGATTAAGAGAGCTATCTCTAGGTCTGAGAGTGTCAACTCTAAGGGAGCCAACCCTAGATCTAAGGATACTAACGCTAGGTCTATGTGAGCTAGCCATAGTTCTAAGGAAACTAACCCTAGATTTTATTTGAAGGAGGTCGGAGATAGATAACCCTAGGTTTATTAATTTTATGTAGGTTTGAGTGACCAATCTGAGGGAGCTAGTTCCAACACGGTATCATTTTAAAAGTTTGATGTCATTCTTATGACTTGTTATTGGTTTTTTGATTCTGTATTTCAATGACGTGTTTAACTAGACCGTGGGAATGTAGTTGCATACCTATTGCGCAATCCATGACGTATTCTATTTTTGACCATGATGCGATTTTTGCTTTTGTGTAGACAGGTCCAGACTTGTCCATCGAAAATTTTAGGATATGATGTAGAAAGATTATGTTTTATTCAGCTGTCGGTTAGGATGTATTGTCTCTGACTTGTCCAGACTTGCCCAAGCTCGAATCTTTTTTCAGTATTGTGCTTACATGATGAAAAGTTCTTAGGAAGCTAACCGTAGGTCTAAGGACACTAATTTTATTTGAAGGAGGACGTAGGGAGCCAACTCTAGATCTGAGAGAGTTAATATCAACACAGTGTGGACGGTATTTCAAAAAGTTTGGTGCAAAACTTACCGCTATTTGGTACTTGATCTAATTATTACACATTTACATAGTGGTTTTCAGGGTGTGATTCTATATTTCAATGATGAAATTGGTTTTTAACTAGACCGTGGAAATGTAGTCGCATCCCTATTATGCAATCCATCATTATGTACTCGATTCTGTTTTCAACCAGACCGTGGGTCACTAACCCTAACCTAACTCTAATTCTAACCCTATGTAAGAGATCCAGCCCTAGGTTTATTAATTTTTGCGAGCTAACCTAAATCCGAGGGTGCTAACTCTAGGTCTGAGAGAGCTAATTATAATTCTAAGGGAACTAACCATAGGTCAAAGGACACTAATTTTATCTGAAGGAGGTCGGAGGGAGTTAACTTTAGATCTGAGGCAGCTAAATCTAGTTCTAACTCTAACACGATGTGGTTGTCATGTAGAATATTTTTTTGAAGAATTTAGTGCAAACCTTCACACCTTACGATAGCATTTGACTTGCCATATATGAAGGTATTGCACAATGATTACCTAATTTTTATATAGTGGTTTGTTTGGTATGGTGCAAACCTTATATGTTTATGGTAGCATAAGAATTATCCAATAATTTAATATTGCGCAATAGTTTCATAATTCTGATACAGTTGTTTGCTGTGATGTGACACAATGACGTCAAATCAAAGCGGTGGGAAAAAAGTAGCAAAATGTAACGTCGCTCTTAGAATTATCCAAAGCATATGGTTTTGAGGCGAGCTGTTTTTTAACATTTTGCGGTTAAGATCGCCTGTTGTATATTTGTTTCCAAAAGAATATTCACACGCTTTTATGATAAAAGATTTATCAATTTAGCTAGCTATTCATGCGGTTTCTGCATTACGTAACTACAATGCCAACGTTTCAGGCAGACTAGGTTGTTCAATTCAGGAAGTTATAATCGAAACTAAAAATTTGTATAAACGCGGAAAAAAAGTCACCTGACAATGAGACGGCGAAAAGACCGTGAGGTCATCAAAATCAACTGCCGCGCCTATCAACAAAACTTTAGCAATAACAAACAAAAAACACGGTAAAAGATACAATTTTTAAATAGAAACACATTTATTTTTTTCATTTACGTCCAAACATCGTCTTATTATGAGTTGATCTACACCATGCTTAAACACGACTTCAGACCAAGAAACAACTTCGAAGTCAAAAGTTTTATTTAAACAGTCTCGATTCTAGATGACAGTGTTTTCACTTAAAGACTCTTGTAAGCATGCTGTTGTATGGACTTATCATGCAAGAGCTCGTGTGATCAAGCCGTAGACTTGTTATTCAAGGTTAAAAATCTTAGGTAAGAGTCAAAAATGTTGCACAAAGATACATTTACCAACCTGTCACAAATTAAATTATTCCTCCAGACTAGTTTAATTTAACCGTTTTATAGTAAAAATTTTGTAGGTTAGCACACAACCGACCAATAGTTTTATTTTAAGCAAAACGGGTAGAGATTTAAGTTTATCTTTTGTCGGGGAGCTTGAAATAATTCGCAGAACGTTGAATTTCCAATATTTATACGGCATTACAAAACTATCATTATTGAATGTTTAAATTTTACTCATTCTTTGTGACACATTACATATAATCTCTAATAAACATTCAAGGCACAGGCTTCTTATCACATCATTCCGACACTTCTCTTCATTTTTGTATTTTCAATTTCATCCACCAGCATAGTTTCACTTGTTGAACGTCTTCTTTTCTCAAACACTGTTCTTACCACACGTCTTATAATACGTATCTGACATTTTCCTGATATTGGTTAATAGTGTCATTGTTTAATTCACAAGATTTATGACTTTCTGCATTTTTTCAACTTTTCTACCCACTTTACTCTCACGATAGTTAGACTGTGGTCTTAGAGAAATTTTTATAGTCTTTGGTCATTGTCAGATACAAAACTTTATTTCCCTTATAACAAAGATGAAACGTCACGAATTATGCTTAAAACCACATCACGCTAACCACGTGATAGATAAGAAAACAGGAATGGATTGTTTAAATACAAAGAATTGTGGTGAATAGTTACATCGACTGACGCTATAAGGGAGTAGTTTTTAAAGGATAGACGTCATGAATGCGTAAGACACACGTGACCGTTAAACACGCAGTAAATTATGTTATCACCAATTTGAACGATGCATACAGTGAGGAAAATACAACACATACAGGTGTTCTCACGCTCGTATATACACAAAACAGTTGCCTTTGATTACTAAGGTGACCTGAAAAGATGGTTTGAAGAAACGTATATTTGACGTCTTTTTCAGTTGAAATATCTTTAAAGATTTAAAATCTCGTTTATAAATATTGTCACACCAACCGGACTGTTATGATTTAATTTTAACACAATATAACGTAGTAATCCTAAACGTTTTAATGCTTGAGCTGAGAAATCAAACACGATTTTTAACCAATGTCATTTGAAACTGAAAAAAGAATCTTACGTCTCTCCCTTTATCCGCAATTTTTCTCTATATAACAGCGGTATGCAACTTCTCCTTTTAGCTGCTTTTGATGAAAACCTTAACATTTTGAGCTTGTTTGACTTCCATCACACATTTTTTGAGTTCAACACTGCTTCAAACATCACAACCTAACCGCGGATTTGAAAACTTACCGTTTGTTTTAGCCGATATCTTCGTATTTCTGCAGGAATATTTTTCCCCATTTACACTATCCAGCTAAAATCTCACTTCCATAATTATCTGAAATAATTGATTCCAAATACTGTCGGATTTTCCAAATTTTAACTTATCTTTTTCTAAATTTTTGAAATCGTTTTGTAGTCCTCTACATTAATACCAACGTATGACATTTTGTGGCTACATTAGATGCAGATTGTTAGAAATTATTTAGGTTAGAATTTTGAAAACATGACAACTTTTTCTATATAAAAATACCAAGTCAGTACTTCAACGGTTTTAGTCTGTTTGTACATGTAAAATAGTGTGAACTTACAACTCTCACGTAAATATTTTCCCAATTTACATCAGTTTTATTAGTGAAAAACACAAGATTATCTTTTATCAACTTTCCAAGAAATAAGAACCGCACTCACAGGTTTTTTCAGAGCGTTTGCTATCAACCATAGAATGTGTCATACTTATTAACTTTTGTGATCCTTCACTTTAACCAAACATCAAATTTTTAACTCTTTTATGTTGACATAAACCACTACAAATAAAAAAACTTGCCAACACTTTTAAGGCTTTACAAAACCTATATACGTTTACAAAGCAAAAATTGTCTGTACACCATTTTAAACCCTCACACTACCGGTTATATGCATTCACAAAACAAAAAGAACTTCATTGTTAAGTCGCCTTTAATTTTTATTGCATAATCCTAAGCTCACAATAATTTGGTTGACAACCTTGTTAAACAAAAATTTTCAATTATAAGTGATCAATAAAAGTGTTGACTAACAATCTTTTTATGATGCATTAAGACAACTTCAACACTCGTGTATTGGCAACTACAAAGCAAAATATTAATCAAAAAATCTAGGTCTCTGAACTTATCTCATTTCTATACGTTCCTCATAGTAACCGTTTGCAAGAGCTTCAGCCACAATCTTTAACTCTGTAGCAAACCAGGTCTGACAAAACTTAGCGTCTGGAAACACTTTCAGCTCTCTTTTTCAGCAAACTAGGACATTAATTACCAATATGACCTGCATGAATACAAAAATTTCGTACGTGCTTGTTTATTTTTGTCAAATTCTACCTAACTTTCTTACTAGGCGTTGCACTTTTAGCGTTTTATCCTAGTTGATTTAAAAAAAAACTCAATTATTTGAAAAATAACAATTTATCGCTGTGCAATCAAAGTTTCTATTACCTCTAGACCTAGTTCAAACGTAATAATATAATATTTTCCGAACTTTACCCTAATTTTTTTACCAAGTGTTGACTCACAAATGCTACCTATAAACAAAATCTGAACTAACCACCTCTTATTTTCAAAACATTTTTCACAAACTTTGAAATCTTTTACTGAGTAAACACCATACTTGTGTTTTTATGCTGCTATTACTTACATATTTATAAAACAAACCTTACTTTTTATATACATCAGATAGTTAAAATTTCATCAAAGCATTCTCACAAACACTAAATTCATGATTTCTAACAGGGCTATACCTAACTTTAAACCTAAACAGTTCTGATCTTTCTAACTAATCCAGTCAATTGCGTCAAATTTTAGCTCTATTATATTCCAGTAGGTAATAAACTTATATATCTTGATAAGGATTTACATAACAAAATTAGTGCAAACACTTTAAAAACTTTTATCTATTTACCCTCACCAAAGATTGAACTCACAATTTTTGTCATTTTGATGCAACTAAACCTTTCTATATGTACACTTTACATTCAAGAAACGTTTAAAAAACTGAAGCTAATCATTGTTATCAGATTTACCTGCTACCGCCACTCATAAAGATGTGGCAAAAATGACTCGTTTAAGACGATTCTTTAAAAGTCTGTATAGTATACGTTTTTTTCAATCAAAGATACTATTTGTGACATTATTTGAATGTGATTACGAGTAAAAATCTTTGTAAACGCTCCTATCACTAAGCACGACTTAAATCAAAATACCAAATATTTTCAGATTTCCACTACTCATCGCGTTTAAATTTCAAACTTGCAATTAATATATAAAATGTGTAGGTTTATCAGCAAATCTAAAAAATTTTTACATGTTTCACCGAACGTTTTTATAAAATATCTTATTAGACAACAAAAAGTCTAAACTTAAGATTTACCAAATGATTTTAATTTCCTCACTATGTTCCTCAAACTTGCAACGGTTAACATCAACGCATTTAATTTTAAAACAAAATTTTATTAACTTACAATCCGCTTATATCCATTAGTTA